>WBNH01006686.1:93271-119087 GCA_013401255.1 Urocolius indicus | reverse complement strand
TTTTTTTGCCCCCCCCCCCCCCCGTTTTGACCATTTTGAAGTGTGGTATGTCAAGATGAGTTGTTTACTGGAGCAGGTTTTGCTCTGTTTCTGGTTGGTGACCAGATTGCCTGAATGCACTCGGGTTTTTTTGGCTGCCGACTGCATTCAATCAAATCATTTCGGGGAAAGAACACAACTTCTCGAGGCCCTGAGCTTTCCCAGCAGATCCTGTTTCAGCCATTTGAACCCATTAAAGCCTGAGACAGGAGTGGGGTTTTTTTTTTTGGGAGGGGACCCTGCTCTCCCTCCCCTGCCGTGAAACCCAGGAGGATGAAGCCAAATGTTTCCTTTCGGATGGGTGGATTTTGGAGCTGATTCCACGTAAGAGCCCTGGAGTGGAGGCTTGAATTTTGGCCATTTTGGGTAACCCATGAGACTGCTTGTTTTTTAAAGCAGGATCTCCAAGCTGGCTGCAGTCAACCCCTGGTTAGTGGATCTTGATGCCCTGACTTTCCCAGCCCTGTTTCTGTCAGCGTTGGCTCCCTCACTGATGGTTTTTTTTGAGTCAGGATACCAATGTGCTGGGAATTCTCACCCTCCCCTTGTCTGTAGCCACTAGAAAGACTCATGAAAGCACCACTGAGAGCTTTACAACCCCATTTTTATCAGGGTGCTCGGGGCTGTGTCTCAGCAGGAGCCGTGCCTGGTGCCTGGCATTGCAGAACCAGCGGCCTAAAAGCAGCTGCTCAGTTCAATGCACAAACCAGACCCTGAAGTCCAAAGTTACTCTTTGTATTTTCCCCCTCACCTTTTTTTGGACATCTGCTCCCTGTAAAACAATTTCTAGTCCGTTCACATTTTGTATCTGCAAGTAAAGTATTTGACCACGTGTCTTAGGAGTACGACTGTCCTTCCCCAAGTGTGAATCGCTGACTGTTGGTATAGAGAAACAAACCCCCAGGCAGACCCCAACCCTACCCCATATTAGCACATATTTTTTTTGTAATTCATGTTTTCTGGATGTTGTTTATAAAAAAGAAAAACAATAAACATGTAGAATAAAACCAGTTGAAAAAGAAAATGGGATCTCTCTGCCTTTGTCTCACCAGGTTTCCTCTCTCAGCTTTCTCAGCTGCTGTCAAATCCCTCTGGCTGGTGCCTGCCCAGGATGTCAGAAGAAAAAGGGCTGCAAGAGATGACAGTTTAACAAGAGAATGCTTTTTATCAAGTCTTTCAAACCCCTTGAGGAAAGGCTGTGCTGAGGTACTGAGGCCTAAAGGGAGAAGAGCTTCCCAGTGAAGGCTGGAGGTGGTGTCGGGAGGTAGAGGATGGACCCTGTCCCAGCCAATATTGAAATACCTGAGAGCTTCTGGGTGCTCAGGCTGGTGTCAGAGCTCAGAGAGACCTTGAGAGACCCAGATGGGTTTCCTCTCATTCCCCTGGGCACAGCACTGGGTCTGACTTCTCTCAGTCGGCATCTTCAGGGGCAGGCTGCAGCTCAGCAGTGGCTTCGCTCTGCAGGAGCTCACACAGGGACAGCCCCAAGGCTTCACAGATTAATAACAGTAGTAGTAGTAGTATTTCTTCTTTTTGGCAGCAGTTCAGGGGCAAGGTAAGGCCTCCCATGTATCAGCACTGGTCATGGGAGAGATAATCTCTTTTGTCTAAAGGAGCAGTTATGGGAGGGCGGAGGATGGGAAGGATTGGGGATGATTGTTCACAGGTGAGGTTACAGTGGCTGGGAGATGCTGAGAACAAGGCTTTTTTTTTTTTTTTTTTTTTTTCAAGGGCTTTATAGTAATGATTTGTTTATGCAAAGTGCTTTAATTGCCATTGGATGAAAGCTGACATAGGCATTAGTTTTATATAGCTCAGGCTTTTAGGTTTGGGGGTGGAGGTTTTTGGGTTTGTGTTTTTTTTTTTTTTCCACATTCATCTCAAGCCTTTTTCAAGTTGGGGATATTTACTGCAAATACCATTTAAAAATACATAAATCAGGAGACAAGAGATGGTAAACAGAGACTCAAAGGGAAGGGGCAGGGCTTTGTGCTATGCAGGCAGGAGGGAGAATGTTGTAGCCCCTTCCAGGAGCAGCAACCACCCTGTGAACACATGGAACTGCTTTGGCTTCATTTACAGGTAGCAAAACGAGCCACACTGGCCTATTATGTATTGCAGCTGGAGTGCTGTGTTCAGTGCTGGGCCCCTCACTCATTGCCACAGGGACACTGAGGGGCTGCAGCGTGGCCAGAGCCGGGCACAGAGCTGGGGAAAGGGCTGAGGGAATGGGGGTGTTGAGCCTGGAGAAGAGGAGGCTGAGGGCAGACAGCAGCACTCTCTGACACTCCCTGACAGGAGGCTGCAGGGAGCTCGGAGTTGGTCTCTTCTCCCAAGTAACAAGTGACAGGACAAGAGGAAAGGGTCTCAAGTTGCCTGAGGAGAGGTTTAGATTGGAGCTGAGGTGCTGAGGGCCATGGGTTAGTGCTGGGTTTGTCAAGGTGAGGGGAGAGCTTGAACTCCATCAGCTTAAAGGGCTTTTCCAGCTGAAATGATTCTATGATTACATTACATTGATCTTCTTGGGATGGCTGCAAATCTGGGGACGGGAGGGTTTGGGATGATGTGTGGTAGAAACAGGTTGCATACCCAGAGAGATAAGGAGGGGAAGCCCCTGCCTGGCTGCTCCCAGCCCCTCCAGCAGTGTCAGCTGATCACAGCCCAGCTCCACAACTCCATAGAAATACATAAATACACAAACACACACATACATCTCTCTCCTTCCATAGGTGTGTTTGTGCATGTACCCATGGGGAATCCCCACTCAGCCTCTCTGTCAGCTGCATTACATGGCAAGTTGATAAGGAGGGGTGGGGGAAGTACTTTGTATCAGAGCAAAACCCAAAGTTTTTCAACAGAAAAGCTGCAAACTAGAAAAGAACAAACCAACCAACAAAGTAAAGAACATTATCATTACCATAAAGCAAACAGCTAAGTCTTCCGCTGCCTGGTCATGTATTAAAACTGAGCTGTTGTGGATTAAAAACAAGCTAATGAGATATAGTTTACATCTATAGATACAAAATGTACCTGTGTGCTTTGCATATTCAATATGAACCAGCTGACTGTGTTTTCTGTTAGTTCACTAGCTATAAATTACATGTGGTTTGGAGATAGATAGCTGTAGAGATAGATGTGCACATGGCCTATATGATAGCTGTAGTTACATTTCGTGGGGAGCGGGGAGGAGTAATTTTTACATGTGTATTTACAGACACAGAGCACTCTGCTCTAGTTGGAAGGTGTCCCTGCTCATGGCAAGGGGGGTTTGGAATGAGATGATCTTTAAGGTGCCTTACAACTCAAAGCATTCTAGTATTCTATTTATATACATATATATCTATATATATACATATATATATATATATATATATATATATGTGCAGGGTGAGGCTGCACTGTTAGTGGGCATTTGGAGGCTGTAGGCATGTGCTGTGCCCAACCAGTCCTCTCCTCACGGGCTCTGCATTGGCCTTGTTTCCTTTCATTGTCTTCCCCATCTGTTTTCTTTTTGTAGGACACAGAAATTATAATTCTACACACAAAAAAAAAAAAAAACCAACCAACAATCCCAAACCCCAACAAGAGCCATCTGCAAGGGCCTTTGAAGGATGCCCCAGCGAGTGGCAGGAGCTTTTGGTTTTAATCATCTCTGCCTCTAAATGCAAATCTTTCGTGAAGCTGTTGCTTCACTGTCGTTATTTAAAGCAAGAAGTTGGAAAAGATCCTTTCCCAGGGGCTGTTCAGCTGCACCCAGGCTTGGCAGAGCTGCAGGAGGGTGTTGAGAGACCCTCTGCCCTCAGAGAAGGGTGCCCTGCCCTCAGGGAGGGTGCAGCTGCTGTTCAGGATGAGCTTCCTCTCCTGCCAGTTGGGTTGAAGGGCCTTAAATGCTACATGGGAAATCCTCTCTAGAGAGGATCCTGTGGAGGGCTATCAGATGCTGAGGAGACTGCAACATCTCACTGATGAGGAAAGGCTGAGGAACCTGGAGCTCATTAGCCTGGAGAAGAGAAGGCTGAGGGAGGTGGAACTCATCATCACTGATCAGTACTTAAAAGGTGGGTGGCAGCAGGGTGGGGTGATATCTTCTTCCTGTGGTGGTCAGCAATAGGACAAGGGGTGATGGACGTCAGCTGGAACACAAGGTAAAACTTCTTTGCTGTTCAGGTGAGGGAGAGCACCCTGGCACAGGCTGGCAAGGGAGGGTGTGGAGTCTCCTTCTCTCTGCCTCCTCACAGCAGACCCTGAGAATCCCAATGTTTTGCTCTCACCTGTATTCTTCTTCCATCTGTGTCTCTCTCATTGAGGGAGTAAAGTTCAAAAGCCTTGTTTTTTAACCCTTCCTTAGTTGTTCTTCTATTTAATTCACCTCCTCTTTCATAGAATCCTTTTGGTTGAAAAATACCTTTAAGATGATCAAGTCCACACCCTCCCCTCACCCTGCCCAGCCCACCACTACCCCATGGCCCTCAGCACCTCAGCTCCATGGCTTTGGGATCCCTCCAGGGCTGGGCACTCCCCTCTCAGGGAAAAAGCTCTTCTTCAACTCCACTCTAAACCTCTCCTCAGGCAACTTGAGCCCGCTTCCTGTAGCCTCCTGTCAGGGAGTGTCAGAGAGTGCTCCTTCTCCCCTCAGCCTCCTCTTCTCCAGGCTCAACACCCCCATTCCCTCGGGCCCTTCCCAGCCCCCTTGTGCTCCAGCCCCTTCCCCAGCTCTAGCCACGCTGCAGCCTCTCAGTGTCCTTGTGGCAGTGAGTGAGTAGCCCTCCTCTGTCCTCTTCTCTGTCCTTCATCCCTTTCCATCATCTCCCCCTCCTCACCTTTCCCTCCCAGCCCCACCACAGGTGCCGGGCAGATGGACGAGCAGCACTGCCAGTTCCCAACCTCCCCTTCCCACAAGTATTTCAGTTTATTTAGATCCATCTTTACAAATGAAAGCAAGATCATGCCCAAAGTGCCAGCAGCGAAGGCAGAGTCATTTCCAAGTTTATTTAGGATGTATTTAATTGATTCAGAAGCCAGCTGTACCTACAGAGATTAACCTATTCCTTCCACTGAGTATCTTTCTGCGTTTCTCCTGCCTGGTGTTGCCTCAGCCAGCAGTGACTGATGCTCAGGGCAGACACACCCTGAGGGCTCCTGAAACAGCTTGGCTTCAAGAGCTTTCACAGCCAGAACACCCTCCAGTACAGCAAATCTGCCAGCCAGACTGTGGGCAAGGCACACGGCAAAAGTGGGGGAGTTCAGTGTGAGGCAGTGGCATCAGGGCCACGTCACTGCTGTGAAGTGTGGCAAGGTCAAGGGAGGTTCTCATCTCCCTCTGCTCTGCCCTGCTGAGGCCTCATCTGGAGTCCTGTGTCCAGTTCTGGGCTCCCCAGCCCAAAAGGGACAGGGAACTGCCAGACAGAGGCCAGTGCAGGTACACCAAACGATCAGGGGATGGAACATGTGTGTGAGGTAACTGGGGCTGTTCAGCCTGGAGCAAGCTGAGGAGGGATCTTAATAAGGCTGATAAATACCTAAAGGGTAACTGTCAAGAGGATGGGGCAACACTTTGTTGTGTGATGGCCAGTGACAGGTCAAGGGGCAATAGACACAAACTGGAACACAAACAGTTCCACTGGAACACGAGGAGAAACTCCTTTGGTGCTGAGGTGAGAGAGCCCTGGTCCAGGCTGCCCAGGGAGGGTGTGGAGGCTCCTTCTCAGGAGGTTTCCAAACCCACTTAGACATGTTCCTGTGCCCCCTGAATGAAGGGAACCTGCTTGAGCAGGGGCTGGAGGAGCTCTGCAGGGCCCTTCTTGGCCCCACCAGTCTGGGACTCTGTATCAAAGCCTAGAAACCACGCCAGGTACTTTTTCCTTCATGGCATTTTGTACAGGATCCCTCACACTGTGCAAAGCTGCTTCTCCAGAGCGAAAAACCCCAAGCCTCAAAGTTTCAGCCTGGATATATCAAAATCCTCAAATCCATCAAGAGAAATTAAACCAGTACGAAATAAATCATCTGTGTTGGCAAGCTGGAGCCCAGCTGGCCCCTCTCCTGGCACTGCACAGGGTAGCTCCTGCAGCCCCATCCCAGGGACTCTGCCTTGTAAGCACAGCCCAGGATCCTGCTGGCCTAGGGTGCCACAACTCAAGGAACCCTCAGCAAATATGGGATGCCGCCTGTTTTATGAAGTAATCATTGTTGAGGGGGGCTTGAGGCCTGTATTTTCACATGCTCAGCCTAACAGGGGGTTTATTCAGGGGAGCAGTTGGAGCATGCAGCATCAGCATCTCATTAGTGTCACAGACAATGCCCCTCCAGTTCATCACTAAAAAAAATGGGGTTAGTTTTCCCCATATAACTTTATTGCAAGGGTTTAGGGAGCCACAACACAGCTGAGTTTAGATTCATCATATTAAAACCCCCAAAACAGGGTCAATCCCACTTGGAATTGCTGGGAAAGGCAAGTAAACAGCAGACAGCTTTTGCTTTCCACCTACCTCTCTATTCCCAAACACTCATTCCCACTGTGGTCAGAAGAGCCTTTCTGGTGAGAAGCCTTTGCCTGCAGGGTTATTCCTGCACCCTCATCACTCTAGGATGGACAGCTTTGCCAAACACAACCTTTCTCCTCCCAGCCAGCAGCAGGACCAAACATTGCCCCGTGAAGGTCTGGATCTGCTGCAGAAATACACCCTGAAGGGAGGAGGATATAATGGGAAAGGTTACAGGGTTTAAGCACCTAGAGGGAGAAAAAAGGTTACATAAAGTTGTATAGGCCAGAACAAAAGACCTCAAATGTATTAAACAAACACATGGATGAAGTCAGACACAAACATGCTCCAAGGTCAATGTGGACTCTTTTTAAGTAATTTGGGGGGGTCAATTGACAATTTTTAAGGAGTAAATACAGGGCTAACTGAACCAAAGGCCTTCCTGCAGGGCTAGAGCCAGCAACCTGACAAAGAACTCCTGAGGGAAACACCCCATGAATGAAGTCACCAGAGTAAACCTTAATGCCAACATTAAAGACTCAATGTCAGATGGAACTGGAGACTCACGGGGCAAGACAGACCATGGAGCTCAAGGTGAAGCAGGTGGGAATGGGGAGAAAATCCACCCTTAGCCAAGAGTGAAGCTGGAACAGAATCCCCACTCAACACAGCCCTGGAGAAGCCCAGGACTTTCACTCCCCATGCTGCCAAGCCTCTGCCTTGCTGTGATGCTGCTGCTCACCCCACTGCCCTGTTCCCAGCAGCAGCAGAGTTGAGGTGAAGGAAGTGTTGATAATAATGACCTTCTCACGCATTCAGGTGTTCACAAGTGCAGCAGGTACTAGTTTTAGGACGAAGCTTCTCGCTGTATGAGAGCTGCTGGTGAAGGCTGACCACTGCCCAGGGTGCCTGTAGGGAAACTCAGCCCTGACAGCCCCGATCCCCACAGGTACCTGTAAAAGTCACAGCTACTACTTGATAACTTGCAGATGCTGCTTTGTTATCCCACACTATCCCCAGAGAGATTCACACACGTCTGGGACACAGAGAGATTTATTGCTCAGGTTTTAGGTCCTAAGGAGCAATAAACTCTTCCAAGGAGTTCACTCTATGCCATTCCAGCTCTTCCCTTTCTGCACATCCCAAAGGGGAAAGGTGTACAGAGGAAATAAATCCCTACCACATCCAGCACCATTTACTCCACTGCATTCCCACTCTAAGAAGAATAAACCCAAAGGAGTGATGATAAAGCACAAAACAAACACTTCATGCATTTTATTGAGTCTATTTAAATTTGCATTATGACATCTTACATAGGGAACAAACTCCTGCTAAGTGTTAACTATCAAATCTGATCAAGCTCTTGTCCCATGATCTCAGAGTACCATTTTGTATTAAACAAGTCCAGTATAAACAGATGTAAAGCATTGTACAAAAAAAGAGAGAGAAAAAAAAGGAAAAAGGAAAAAAAAAAAGAGAAGAAAACCTGTTACATTCTCAGTTGAATTCAGGGCTTCCCAACCAAGAGCCTTACTAGCAGAGAGGGAAATTCAGGAAGGGTTCTCTCTGGTATTTTAGCTTGTTAAGGGAAAAAAGCCTGATAAAACAATCAATCAAAACTAATTCAATGGTATATCTCCCCATAAGAAGAAAAAGAAAGAGGTACCTCCTATCGAAAAGAGGTTGGGAGGCCCTGGTATAACCGAAGCAAGCTCCTTTTCTAACACAACTCTGTGTAGTTGGGGTGAGTTAGTCTCAGTTCTGTGTCTTCCCCCTCCTTCCCTCCCTAGTCAAAGCTAAATAAACAAAAAGCCCAGTGTACTTAGAAGTTGGAAATATTTCTGAATTTGTTATAAATTCCCTTAAGGTGGCTCCAAGCCAACCCTCCTCCAAAGCACCTCCACCCGGGAGCAGGCAGACATTTCCCTAAGGCCCCATGCACCTCATCAGCTCCTTGTGTTCCTACACACCCTCAGGGCAGGAGCACGGATGACCCCCTGAGGAAACTCAAGGGTCAGACAGTCCCATAAATGCACACGTGAATGAAAGGGATCCCAAACTAAATGTAAGGCTGTGGCTGAGCCCATAGGATGAGCTCTGTGTTGTGGTGTGAGGGTAAGGTCTCACTGGGAGATTCAGGAAAGCCCTCGTCGCACTGTGAAACATCAGAGACCAACGGTCAGAGCGAACTGCACTGCTTTTCTCACCTTCACATTAGACCTTCGTTATTAGGAGACCACTAGGAACCTCCCCTTTGTGTAGGCACCCATTACGAGACAAACACCAGCAGAGTGAGGAAGGAAACAAGCCCTCTTTGCATTTGCATAATCCAGAGCAGTGACAGGGACCTGCAGTGACAGTCACTACGGTCCATTGCACCAACTTTGGTGGGAAACCCATTCAGCTGCAAGCTGCCACAATGGACAATGACAGCCCCTGAGGAACTGCAGGGTATCATGGCAGTGCAGCTGCTGTGCCTGCACATTGAAGCTCCTGACAAAATGTCTTCAAACTCTGAGTAATTTCTATGCGTGCACTACTACACTAATCAAATCATTTGAAAACAAGTCCATTAACTGCCTACAAGTTCTTTTGCTGAAGAACCTGTCTGAATAAAAAAGTGCCCAAAGGGAAATGTAACAAACCCCAGAAATAACTCATCACAGCCTTTTAATGGCAAAAACCCCAAAAACCCAAACAAACAAAATAAGCACCCACAACTCTATAATGGTTCACAATCAGAGAAACATACTCCTTCAAAAAAAAACCCCACAGTGCATTGTTCTATGTGTCAGCCCTGTGACTGCTTTAACTGGTGCGTGGGGATGTCACTGACCACTTCAGCCCCCGCACTGAATCCATCGATAATACAGGAGACTGGGAGATGAAAAAACACCACGGTAACTAGAGGAAAATAAATACAGCAAGAGCCTTGAAGGCGAAAGGAAGCAAGGTGAGAAGGGAGGAGGCTGGAGAGGCTCCCACACGGTGGCACTGCGCGGCCGCCATAGCACAGCCCAGCCCTGCTCAGCCTTCCCGCCTCCAGGCCCCCCACAGCAGCATCGGCCATCTTAACCCTCACACGGCCACTGCGGGCAGCGGAGCATCTACAGCCCCCCGTCACACTGCCAGAAGCACCCGCGTCCCTCCTCCAACACCACAACCACAACTGCTCAACACCAAAATGATTCATAAGCCCTCAGTGAGGTGAACCTCGTGAAATCACCTTTTGCTAGCAACTGAAATGTTAAGAGTGGCTTTTCCAGACTCCCATCTAACTTTAAAAGAATAGAAATGGAGTTACCAAGGTGTCTGACAGATGACTCGGCTGCGTAAAGCAGCCAGTGCTGGATCAGCTACTTCAGCTCTGCCAGCTCCTCCAGAGAAGGAACCCCTTCAGCACACCCAGCTTTGCAAAAGGCAGAGAAAACATCACGCTTGATGCCTCCTCAACTGAGATGAAATTATTTGTTCTTGGTACCACTTGGGAGACCTCCAATATTTTATTAGTTGCCCTTGTTACAGAAAGATAAAATGTTAAGGCATGCCATTCTCAAGCTCTAACAAAACCGTAAAGCTGACTCCACCAACGTCAACAGTCACTGGCGACTCAAACGGAGAAGAAAGCCATGTGGAATGACACAGATCACAGCCATGCTTCATGTTAATTAGCACTGGTGAGCCTCTCTCTTTCTGGTCAGCAGCTTTAGTGCTCAGATGTACAGCAGACTTACAAAATCTAACCTGGTAATCACAGAGGGATTTATGGTTTTGCCCTAATTCTACGCTCCAGTCAGTCAGTGAGGCTACTGGGCACTGCAACCAAGAACATCTATTTGCTATGTGAATGCTACTGGAAGAAATCCTTTTGTTCTTGGGTGCTTTTGTTAAGTAAATTTTGGCATAGAGAATCAGGCACCTGAAATTAAAGAGCTAACTTGTAATTTTACAGGGATGCACATCAGAAGGCGGGGGGGAACCAACCAACCACCTAAAACTAAAACCATGAGCATATTTATCCTTTTGCAGCTCCTCTGCCACAACAGCGTGTCCCACCAGGAGGAAAGTGAGCTCAAGAGCCAGTTGGGGCTTCTCACTGAACCAAACACCACAAACACAGACATAGGGGGGAAAAAAAAAAACCAAACCAACAAATAACTTTGGGACATTGTGGAATCCTTAACTAGCTGATGAGATGTTACTTAGAGCAGAGACTAGAGTTTATGCAACCACCACTATAAAACACCAACGGTGTGTTTTAATCAGGAAAAAAAAGGAGATAGGCCAGCTTTGGTTTTGTCATCTGAGGAACAAGCAACATTTCCTATGTATCCAGCAAGAGCAGTTCATATCCCTTCATAACTACTGTCCTGGAGTTGAAATAAATACTGCTTTTCCTGTAGTACATGTAAGCTAATTGTATGAGAAAAAAAACAAAGAATAGGTCACTGAGGGTGAAGGATGTTTTCCCCTGACACTGATGAGAGCTGTAGGACAGCCTTCCCTTCTCAATATGCCACGTACAGAGTTCTAAAAGTAAATTCAACTCATTATAATCTGTGGGAGTCTAAAGTTTGTTGTTTTTTTTTTTAAAGCTGTTCTTACCATTAACTCCATTTAAATGTACTCCCAGAAACAAGCACTGTTTTCAAATTGAAGCTAACACTCTAATCACCTGCTTTCCAGTTAATACTTCAGTTCTTTTGCTGTGGCACTTGAGTCATGGGTTACCAACACTGCATGTACCAGTATGTTCACTCACAAGAGATCCAGAGGTTACTAGTACAGCTGAAGCTGGTGGGGAAGAAGAAACCCAAACCTGTTGGTATGTTTCTGCTGAGCGGTTACAAAGAGTAGCCTGAAAAATGGAAATTAAAAGTTAATAGAAAAGTTGGGGATAAGCCTCCCCTGAACCATCTGGCACGTGCTGGTTTGGATTATCACACATTAGCAATTGCATCAAGAAATAACCAGCCATTAGAAGAGGTTCTAATTTTTACCATCTCTTTTTTTTTTTTTTTTGGTGGCATGACTGAGCCAAAACACTGCGACGATAACATTCCATTTCTGGGGTTCTTTTAATGCAATTAAGGTGTCTAATTCAACTGGGTTTATATTACAGTAGCTGTTCACATAAATAGTACAGATATGCACTGCTCTTGACAGGTACACAGTTACAAAAGCAGCTCTCGTATTTAGTTTGCTCTCTGGGTGGTGGGTTTTGTATGAAAAGCATCCTCGGTTTCTAAGCACGGTACAATTTTAGTTCTTACTGCGTTAGTACAACAGTGCATTGGAAAAGTACTGAGCTTCTACAAAAAAAGCTTTACAATTTTAAAACAGGTTTGTTTTCGGTTTTCTTTTGTTTTTATTTAAACAAGCATAGGCAATTCTTATATTTCCACAACAAGATAAATATCCCAATGAAGCTAACGGCTCATCCTACAGCGTGCCATAGTGATGGGGAAAGGGCTAACATTAGTGTTATTTACACAGACACGTCCAATATTAACCCGGTAAGAAAAGTCAGACTATGTTCAAGTGTGCAATTCAGTTCCATTTTGGGGTTGTTTTTTGTTTTTTTTTTTCTTCCAGATAGATGGGTTTCTTGCAAAAATTCCTCCATGACTCACGTAGCTGGGATGACTTCTGAAAGACCTCCTCATAAGCACAATCTTGAGGACAAAATGTTTCTTGGACTGAGGTGGCAGGGGCTGGGTGGGGGAAAGAACTTAATAATCTTCACAAAGCCAAAAAAAAAAAAAACCCAAACAAAAAAAAAAGAGAATATTTTAAAGTGAGTAGATAGTCTTTGGACAAATGAAATTTCACACCCAAACTGACTAGATCTTGAAAACCTTGATTAAAGAAACTTTACGATTTTTAAAAGCTTGAATTTAGAGAAAATGCTTTCTTGAGAGAAGATTCACTTCGAGTCATTACTATACATTGAGGTACCACTCAAAAAGTGGCCATAAAGGAAGTGACTTCTTTGCCCATCACTATCACACTAGCTGCTTGGCCATTAAACTCAGATCTCATTTAGACAACGCTCTCTCTGTTACCAGAAGCTAAGACTGCTCTGCGACAAATGGGACAAGTGGAATTCTCTGACAACCAGCGATCAATGCAGTGGACGTGATACTCGTGGGAGCAAGGCAGCTTTCGGAGCTTGTTGCCTTCCGTGTACTCTGTGATACACACGCTACAGGTTTTCAGAGCATCGCTCTCACCAAAATTCCTCATGGCTAGGTTGTCAATCTGCTCTTTGGTGAGTCCTCTCGGTTGGTCATCGTCATCTTCATTTAGTAGGAAAAACTGTGCTAGGCTAAGGAATGGTAGAGAACCGCTTTCTTCAAACGTGACCGAACCCCTCGTGTTCCGACCTTCCCGTCTGGCGCCGGACGTGGAACCGCCTTCGTTACTGCCTTCATACACCTCCCCTGAGCCGACATCTGTGCTTTCGTTGCTAGAAGCGCCGCCACCACCTCCGTGCTGCGTCTCAGAAGCATCCACGTTCTGATTTGGAGCCGGGCCGCTGGGATCTGCATCGCTATCGCTATACATGAAGTAACTCAGCTCTCCGAAGCCTGTCATGATCTGCCTCAGCATAGTCTGAATTGCAACAGACGTGGTCTCGCTCAAGCCCGTGTTTAAGATCCTCCGGATGGGAATCCTGATGGTGCTGACGTAAGTTCTGACTCCGGCCCGTTCTGAGCGGGAGAACGTGCGCCTGAAGCCTCCCCGTTCGCTCTCGTAGGTGACGGTGTTGTTGGGTGTCTGGGACCTGGACCGAGTCCTGTTGGCTATGCTGTCTCGTTGCCGATACTCTCCCGGGCGAACTCTTCTCACCTGAAGATCAAGCACTATGGTAGGAGGCCTCTGCCCAGGAGCTGTGGACTCACTGGTGCCGTTAGTTTCTGAAGAGCCTGCTGCTTGAGGAGCGGGTCTTGTTTCAGGGGCTGAAAACAGAACTGGGTTTTCACTTGGCACCTCAGTCCCCACCGTGTGCTGTCTTAATGTCACGTGCTGCCTAGTTCTAGAGCTTCCCTCGGCTTCGTTCGCTGAGGAGTGGTCAAGAGTTTGAGATGATGTGTTGTGATGAGACCTGCGAGGAGCCTCACTCACTGGATTAAGAGGTGACCTACTCCTATCAGTCCTAGCCCGCGTTCTCCGCTGTTCTGGACTCCTGCTTCTCGCTCTCCTCTGCCCTCTAGGAGGTGAAGCCTCCTCAGTCGGCAGCTCCTCCGAAGCGCTCCTGTCTGATCCAGGCTGCCTTACGGATGGCGATTCAGACCTTGGAATTTCAGAGTCACTTTGGCTGTTTTCCAAATCCTCCCCACTGGAAGGCTCTGCAGATGGCTCGTTCTCAGTTTCTGGATTTGTGTTCCCATTATTACGGTTGACATTTATTTCCAAACTGAATCTGAAGTCACCGCTGTTGGGGTTAGTCCGGCTCACCGCTCTCCAAGACTGGTTCCCTCGTTGCCCGCTTCGCGTCGTATTTCCAGTCTGTCGGACTGAATTAAGCCAGTCTATTATAGAATCTCCATTTGAAACATCTTCTGCGGACTCTGCACCTGCAAAAAAGACAGGGAACTACCACAGTTAGAGTACTGAGCTAATTTTGGAGGGATCTTTTCCAAGAACATAACTGCTTCATTTAACAAGTGGCAATTTAGAAGTGCTTAATCCCACCAAGTGCTATTGTGGCTTCACACGGAGCCTTATCTTATCTATCTTATCTACCAGAGCTCTTTTAAGGGAGCAGGAGTGGACATTTTACTAATATGAACAGATAGACTGCAGCTTTCATACAGCAAACAAGTCATCCTAAGTAAATGGAAAGTCACATTTCAGATGTCATAACACATCAATATTGCGTGTTTTCCTTTCCAAACAATCTATCAACTGCTAAATGGAGAAACTAAGTTTGTCTCTGAGCATCCTCCACCATATAGAAGAGTGATAACGAAAGCAAAACAGCATCTTCAACGGGAAGAACAGTGAATAAATAAACAGGGATGGTCAAAAAGCATCCCAGAAGGGAGTAGCCAGGAAGGCAACCTTACATCAAAAAATAACTAAAAAAAAGAGAAACCTAAGTGAGACTTTATCTTGATGCAAATAACAGATGCATTATGAGTGAAATCTGTTCCAAACCTCTGCAGCAGCTATCAGACATAAAGTTCCCTTAGTTTTGAAACAAAGCTCACCTTGCATCTGCCTAGGCTTAACTTGTTCCACTCCTGCACTCAAATTAAGGTCCGTACGGGGTGCTAAAGTTAAGAGTTTTCACAAATACTGTATATACCTCTATTCTCATCACTGTTTTGCTGTGGCGGACCTTCTTTAACTTGGTGTAGCCTTCTCAGCAACTCTTCTTCAGTAATTTCACCTTAGAAAATAAGCAAAATTTTCCAAAAATATTTCCAGATCATATGTATGGCAAGCATCATCAAAAGCTTCTAAAGAAGAAGGTACAAGCCACTGCTTGTCTTTTTCCCTAGTGAAATCCTGCCATCATGAGACTGCCAAACGGGTTGCTAAGGGGAAGTTCAGGCACTTCAGCACCATTGTCCCAAACAAGTTTTGCTGAAGCTGAATGATCCAACGCCTTCAAACCTATTCCAGGTAGATCTTTGCTTTGTGGTTCTGTCACCTTTACAATTTATCAGCAATTTTCATCACCCTATACCAATTAAATGGCTGTTCAGAGTGAAATAGTAAAGATAATACCTTCACAAGCATGAAAAAAACCAAGATTTAAGTTAGCTGAAGTCATGTTTCAAATTGCAACTGGTTTGAATTAGGTACCATTCTCTAAAGAGGCAATTTAAAAGAATAAGTTAACTGAAAACTGACATAAAAGCACTCATGTAGAATCTGGCACCAAAGTGCTTATCCCAGTTACATACTCTCAACCTCACCAGCACAACGTTTTCACAGAGATGCTTCAGGGAGATTACTTTTTGGTCAAAAATGTTTAAGGGCCCAATAACTGGAACTGGGTCAACTCTAGGTGTGCCCACCAAGTTGTGATGAATCCACATAATCCTAACTACCTCTCCACCAGTAAAGGGACCACTCAAATTTCAGGATGCACAAATTAGCAAGAACCTGCTTCCTACTGTGGAGCACAACTGCAGCATGCAAACTAAATGGGTGAAAGCTTCAGGAGAACAGAAAATGACACAAACTGCCTAGAAGCAACTAGAGTAAGATGTATACACAAGCATTACCTACCTGGTGTTCCTAGCAAGTTATTGTCTCTCATAAGCCTGTAGTCCTCTTCACTCAGGTTGTTTACAAACTGATAGAAAGCTTCTTCTCGATCTAATCGATCTAGCTGACTCTGACGTTGTGCTTCTGATTGATCAACATTTCCTTTATCATTAGAATCTGAGCTTTCCATCTTGATGGAGTGGAAGAGTACCTAAAAAGGAGAAAGCAAACCCTTCATCCAGTGTAGTGAAGTTATGGCATGAAATGTAGGCATTCTTCATTGTGATCCTTAACTTTTTTTTTTGGAGGGGGTGGCGGCAGGGAAGCTTCAGCTGAGGGGCCTAACCACAGCAATCAAAAGTAAAATAATCCTCCAAGCATGAACCTCTTCAAGTTATAAACAAAAATAATCTGTGCCCATCATTATCAATTTTTCAATGTGAAATAACCTTTAGGCCACTTTTATCTTCAGAGTTAACTTGGTGTCCATGACTATCTGCTTTTTAGCATAAACCATGCCTCATATCTGCCTCACAAAGCATGCCTTACGGAGCCATACGCAGCACAGCGTGAGGCACAAGTTGTCCTTGATCACGCTAACTCTACAAGCCCATGGGATTACGATGTTCATTGCTTCTACAAGAATCACCCTCTTCACCATCCAAGAGAATTTTAACAGTATGAAGGGGTTATGAAGAATTCAAATTTAAAAATGGAAGATGCTGTGGAGGACTACATATGTAAAAAACCCCAACACCCGACAACAACAAAGCTATTCATTTCCTCAAAAAAGGCTTCATAAAGTCAGCTTTATAGTTCTCTGTCAAGAGAAGAATTTGCTTGCAAGTTTCAGCCTTTACTAAATCCCTGATGTTGATGAGAAATTTCCAGGACAAAACTCCATAGTGCTATACAGACCTGACTTCTGTATTGTGTGTTTTTTACTATAATCATCTCCTCAGATAGTTTTTCCTTTGAATGAGATCTTTGACAATGTCTCTCTCAAAAAAACAACCAAAAAGTTACTGCTGAATGTCACAACTGTATTAGATAACAAAATACATGCAAATACAGGAGACACTCTGGCACTAGCTGTGCCATGCAAATACAGCAAATCAAGTTAAAATAATAACTAGTTTCCTTAATCACTATGCCTCTCTACTCACAACATCAAGAATTTTCCTGTACAACTGGTAGAATCTAGTTACTCAGCAAGGTGATTAGCGAGCTAATCCTCCGCATGCTAAAACGTACTGCAATAACATTCTCCATCAGAAAGCATTCCTTTCATTTAAACCACACTTCATGTGACACAAAAATACTGGGAAGAATAAAGCTTTTCTGCTTCTCACTGGAAAATTTCCAACACTTAAGACATCTGTCTAGTGCAAAAAGCATCTTTTTTGGGTTTGTCAGCACAGCTGCCATGTCAAGCCTGCCCACAGCTTACAATACTGCTTCTCCCCAGAAAAGCAGCACTCCACCATCTCCAAGGGATGCTGCTATTGTGAAAACTAAAGTGTGCCAGCAACCTTGGTGTGTAACAGTAGAAAATTCCACAGGACAGGACATCCCAATATTGTAGGCTTGCAAATGATAAGAGAGCTACCCCAGTGCTCTTTGTCTTGAATTCTGACACAGCAGAACTTGTTTTAAGTTAGTCACACTAAGGCACAAATGACAAAGGATGCAAGGCTACTGCTATTATGAGGCTCTGTGACTTTCTGCCACTTGAACAAAGAAATTAAGCTTATTTTTCACCTTTTAATCACTAAGCAGCAGCAATCACAAGGGTTACTACCATTTCAAAGGGAAATTGAATAGCTTTCTCCAAATTGCTACTTCTCTGGTGCAATCTAAAGACTGCATGGCCCTTCTGAAATCTCACATGTGACCTGCTGTCGAAGACACGGATAAATGAACCCATTCACAGGAGAAGTTGCACAAAGTCTTCAGCAGGTATGCTCAGCTCTTACTTGGGCTGACTTATGAAATCTGTATGCCCTCCAAATCTCAGACACATCTTTCTAAGGAGAACATAGCTTGCTGGAAACTCAAACAATTGTTTTGGTTTTTTACAAGCTTTCTGTAGTAGAATGATATCTCCAAGTAATGTTACTTAAAGACATATTCATTCTAGGGAAGATACCAGAAATACAAAGATAGCTGCTTTCAAAAGAAATGTCTGAATAAAGCCTCAAGTAGAACAAGAGACTTGCATTTAAAATAGTTCTCTGGGGATACACATCAAAAGTCATCTGGCATTCCTTTTTTTTTAGGATAACAATGAAACAAAGTTGACAACAAGATTAAGAAAATAAGGGGAAGCAATAAGATGCTAAGGGATGTGAGGAGCAGAAAATATTTTCCCAAAAATGACTGCCACCTTGGTATTTACTGTCATGAAATCACACAGAATGCCTCAATAAGGACAGCAATATTAACATATCTGTAAGCATTAAGACTAATTCTGCTACAGCTTTTAAAAAGGAAGACTGCACTACAGATTCAAAGCACGACATTTGTTTACTGCTTATGCTTTGAAATTTTCCTTTAGACTACAAATCCTGCTGCTTGCAGGCACTGTAGCTATATAATGTTAAGTCAAAGGTATTTGCCCGTTCCGTTTCAGAAGATGAAGGGGCATTGTCCTTGATCAGGGAAAAAGGGTGAATCAAAACAAGTTGTGTTGGTTTTGGCTGAGACAGTTAATGTCCTTCACAGTAGCTGGTATAGGGCCGTGTTCTGGATTTGTGCTGCAACAGTGCTGATAACACAGGGATGGTTTAGTGCATGCTGAGCAGGGCTTACACAGGGTCAAAGCCTGTTCGGCTCCTCACACCACCAGGGAGGAAGCTGGGGGGTACACAAGCAGCTGGGAGGGGACACAGCCAGGACAACTGGCCCCAACAGTCTCCAGTGATATCCCAGATCATGCAACATCATGCTCAGCAGATAAAGCTGGGAGAAGGAGGAAGGGAGGGAATGTTTAGAGTGATGGTGTTTGTCTTCCCAAGTCTGCGTTATGTGGGATGGAGCTCTGCTGTCCTGGGGATGGCTGAACACCTGCTCTCATGAATCTCTTGTTCTGTTTTGCTTGTGTGGGGATTTTGCTTCCCCTATTAAACTGTCTTCACCTCAATCCATGAGCTTTCTCATTTGTACTCTTCTGATTCTCATCCCCATCCCGCCAGGAAGGGGCGAGCAAGCGGCTGCGTGGGTCTGAGCTGCCAGCTAGGGATAAACCATGAGGTATATGAAGATGGGGTGGGACTTCTTCTTTACCAACAGGCTGGTGTACACTTCCATAGGTGATCCTTTAGTAAATGTTCAGAGTAAGTCAAAGTCAGTCTGAAGTTATTTACAGGTTGCCCTCCACCATCTCATCTTCTGAAAAGATGCTATTGCTAAGAAAAAAGTCTTAGAGGTAAGATCTTGAATAAAGAATTTAATTTGCATGAGGACTGTTTCTACTAGTGACAAACTCACTGTGTTTTCCTATTACAAGCTACTCTAACAGATTATACAAGCCCACTGTAGCCTAATTTCATGCTGTTTAGCCTCCATGTCCTACAAACACTATATATCTAATCAGGATGTTTACAATGATGGAAATACAGATGGCAAAGAAACACATAAATGCACATCACCACATTTTCCCTGTGTTACTGTTGACAGCAAATGTGACAATATTCTTCAAAACAGAATTCGGATATTATAACCAGTAAATAAATGGAAGAAGGGATTTCCACAGTAGCAGTTACTTTGTCACCTCACTCCTCTTTCAGCATGGTAGAGCACTGCAGAAACAACTTGAAAAACCTCATTCAGGATTCTGCTCTCAGCTCATACACTGCAGAAAAGGAAGACTGGCTTAAGGAAGTAACTACAGTAACAGAGAGAAACCTTGTGAGGGAAAACCATCAGGTATACTATTAAGTTACATGAAAATAGCCATCATTTGATAATCTAATAAGCAGGCGCACCTCCAGCTGTTTCTCTTTCTTCCAGTGGTTTAGTTCAACTGAAAATAAGACCTTGTTCTTACAAAAGTAATAAATAGTCAGAATATCCTTCTTCAGTGTGCTCCCTTGTCAGCATCGAGTTGACAAAGCCTGGGCAAGGTCACATGTATGAGCAGGAAGTTCAGATCTGTTAATTACTGCCAACTTCAGCTCAGACATTCGGCAATGAAAAACCCTCTATGGAAAAATGCAGGAGGGATGGGCAGGAAATCACCTAAAGCTTGTACAGATCTATAAGCTGCACAGAGTAAACATAGCTAGAATAAACAATTTTCTCCTAAAAAAAAATAAAGAATATTCATCAGCAGTTGAATATCCAGACACCTTAACTACAGAGAATTCTTAATTTGCATTCCCATCCTTCCACAAGCCAGCAAAGTATCTTCCCTGCAGTTATGCTTCAGCAACCTCAGAGATTTCACAGCACAAATGAGTAGCTGCCTCTCCACTGCTGCTAGAGACTGCAAGAATAAAACCAGTAAGCCAAATAAAGGTATTTGTTTGCTACATTCTTTTATTCAAGAGGAAGTAATATTATGCTCTTTTGGATAGGAACCATTCTAGTACAAGAGTATTAAGTATTCCTTCAAAGTTATCATTCTTATTTTACATTTTCCCTTATGCGAAACTATGTAAACCAGATACAATCAGTCAGGCATTCCCTACTGCTTCAAAACAATCCAGTGGGACCACAGTGATAAAATACTTGTGTTGGCCACGAACCTTCAACTATAACACCGTGTATCTCCATGTTGTTTAGCACTTATGGACTACAGAATTCTTCCCAGAAGTAGTACAGTGATAAATCATTAGCTCTTCCTCCTTCCAAAATGTATGATATCTCCTGACATTAATTATCTGTATTTTTAATCAATCCCCCTCCCCACAACACAAACCATTAGAACTGTCATTAAACTACCTAGGTAAAGCTTAGAAGATCTGACAAACTCAGAAATCACTCGTTTGCAGGGTTAAATGAAAATGCAACATCTTAAAGTTATACTCTTTGTTATTTATGGGACAAGTCTAAAATATTAGCAGGAGAAAGGCACTGAGTTAAACTGGAGAAACAACTCAGATGTTCACGAGCCAGCTGTGCAACAAAAACGTCCACTAAACCTGTCCCCACCTTGGTGTTACCGGTATTTCAACGTTACATGAGAATTTGTAGTGCCCGGTACGTTACGAATGTTTCCTGAATTACCTCATGTCCCAGCAACATAATTAATACCTTTGCACAAACCAGGAAAAAAAAAAAAACATGATGGCAATATGAGTGTTTCATAGATGTGCTCAGCAGAAGGCTAATTTCTCATTTATGATTCATAACCTCATCTTAATTAGGTACTTCAACCGGTAGAGCACCTTGCTTACTTCCCGTCCGCAGAAATCATCAAACCCTTTGACTAAAAGAAGTGACTCAGTAGTGGAAGCCAGAAGTAC
Source organism: Urocolius indicus (assembly GCA_013401255.1). Lineage (NCBI taxonomy): Eukaryota > Metazoa > Chordata > Aves > Coliiformes > Coliidae > Urocolius > Urocolius indicus. The sequence goes on along the minus strand of WBNH01006686.1, from coordinate 97,873 downwards.
TTATGTTCTGTTGTGGGTTGTTACAGATTAACTATTTTTTCCTCCTCTGCTTTCATTGAAGGTACCTCAAAGACATTTTAGCTCTGGAGCAGAAGTAGAACACAGCTGCCTGTTCAAAGCGCTCTGGGTGAACTCTGACTTCAGCAGCTCTAACATGCCATCCCGCTTGGCAGCATCAGCCCCAGTCAGGAGTCTCTCCAATTCCATTTCTCAAATGACACAGCAACAGCAGCTAGAACAGGCAGTTCTGTCACGAAGTTGAACATAAACAGAACCAACTTCATGTGTAGCATTCATCTGATCCCACCCCCACCTCCCATCTACTAGATTTTCCTGGAAGAATTAGAAGTTGAAAAATAGCCTCCACACCAGTCAGTAGCCAGTTTCTCAATACTCCAGAAAGATGTAACAAAGTACATTTTCATTGTAAATACATCATTCAAATCAGCAAGTTCAAAAGCAGCAGCAAGAACTGTCAGTGAACTCCATCATTAAAGGAAAATGATACCATAAACCAGCTATCTATTTGTATTATACATGGAGCTTTGTTACCTCAAGCCTGGGTGGGTTTGGGGTTTTTATTCTATTTGTGTAAGTGCACAAGCTTCCTTCTGTGATCACACCAAAGGCTTTGACAGCACAGGTACAACTCACTCGTCTCCTTCTTAGTAACAAACTTCTCTAGTTTTCAAAGTTGCATTATGAATGTTTGATATGCTCTTTTTCATTCCTGCTGTCTTTCCTTTCTGTTGACACTCTGATGAACACATCTATGCTCTTACTGGATTTCTACTAAACTTACCACAGATTTTTTACATGCTCAAGAACTCCCCATGTCCTCTTTGCCTCAAAAAATACCCTAGAACACGGATCACTTTTGGAAGGCTCGAAGGAAACTGTCTTCTATCAAGTGTCCTGCTATAAAATTTAAATGCCAGCTTAACAAGGAGCCTTAAAACATCAATTCAGCTATTTCACTCCTCCGGCATGTTTGAAAGCTGTAAAACAAGATGTCATTCTGAATACATGCTTGAAACAACAGAATACAGTTTAATGCTTTAGCAGAACATTCAATAGAGTGGGGGGAAAAAAAAAAAAGAGAAGCAACTGTTGAGACAAAGAGAAACACTCTTATAGAGGTACCATCAGCTCCTGAGGAGCCAGAGAAAAGTGAAGAAACCAAGGTAAAGAATCCCAGCAGTCTCTAACAGTCCTATTGTATCTAAGGCAGAGGAACCATCTTGCTGTATAAGTCCCCAGCTCAAAGAGTTTAAAAAAGAAACAAAACTCATTAGTTTTCCAATGTTATCTTCCATATGCAAGAGTTCAGCAACTGCAGAATAGTGTGAGCATGTGGAACGAAGATGGAGTGCTGAAAATAAAATGCAGCACAAACTGCCAAAACCCAGGGCTTCACATTTTATCATCTGCATGTACTAAACCAACTCTTTTTGCACACAAGCTGAGAAAGAAATTAAGAGAGCACCGTCCTTGGCCCTCAAATTTAGGAGACATTGAAGAAGAGAAAGCTTGGCATATACAAGGTGTAACAAGTTCCCAGCACTGGAGCCTCCTGAAATGATCACCTTTTTCCCCCAGAAGTTAGCTTTCTGCTAGGTCAGCAAGCACAAGGCCCACTCTGAAGGTGAAAGGAAGAAGTAAGTGCTGCACATAAGTAACCAGTGTTGACACAGAAAGGATCAAGCCGAACCTCAAATCAAAGGATTGAGACAAACGGGACTGATTCCAAGGAAGCTGTACATTATGACCACCATGTAGTGTTTTGATTTCTGAAGAAACAGAACTTCAGCTTAGTGAAAGCACTAAGCCCATTCTAACTCGATGGATTTCAACTGAAGAAGAGAAAAACCCCTATTTTTAAGTTTCCTTCCGAACCTCACTGCTGTTCCCACAAAACTGCTGCCAACACAGCTGCTGCTGAAAGCAAAAGGCCAAGAAAACAATTGTAATCGCTACAACCACAACCCACACAGGAATTCTGATACCTGGATTGCTGCTGTTGTTAGTAGCAAGTACCTAACAAACACAGAAGTGGAAAATAAAGTGAGTTAAAACACAGAGATCTACTTAAATTCAAATGTTAAGGCTAGAATTCAGTTTCTGATGATACATCAAAGCAGGCAAGCTGAAGCATTTCAACAAGACTGTGTGCACACACATCTTGCATATTGAAATTGAGAGTGCTCTAAGCAATATGTTTTCAAGTTACCAAATTAAGAGAAAATGTGAACTGACTTTTCTGCAACCTCAATTATTGGTAGATGGTTTTAAGCCACCACACAACTCTGCAGAGCTCCCTGGGCAAAAAGGCTGAGCTTCAACATTGCACATTAGCAAAAAGTTACTACACCAAGTACCTCATTAATACAAAGCTGAACAGTTGAAGGAGACACAGGCCTCCGTCTTAACTGCAGCCAGCAAACTGTGCAACAGCAAAATGGAGTCTCTGTGATGCTTCTGGCTATCTCTACTCACCTACAAAGGTCCTGACTCTTAAATTACATGACTACACTGTTTAGAAGTGTTGGTTTTGAGGTGTACACGATCCTCCTAAAAATCTCTTGAAGACAGAGACATCCACATGTGATTTTATCCCTTCAAGACTCATTTTTGCAAGCTCAAGAGTTGTTAAGTTTTCATCAAGTCACAAAAACGTGACTAAACACCCAGTAAGACTGAATTGTTTAGATTCAAATGTTAACACATGGCCCCTGTCCACAGAACAGCCTAGTAACACGTGACGCTGTGTTCAGCTGGGCTGAAACACAATCTTTAGACTCAAATATATGAAGTAATAACATTATGTTATGGCTGTAAAACAAAAAGTACCCCCACCTCCATTGCAACTAAAAGCATTCTACTGCGATCAAAGAATTCATTCTGATACATTCCTACAAAGAAGTGGAATAAAGGAACAAGTTAGGCAAGTATATTAATATAGAGGTGTTTTGGAAACACTTCCAATTTGGTGTGATAGAATGGTGGAGGTTGGAAGGGATCTTTAGAGATCATCTCACACTATCCAGTCCCTTAAAAATACCAGGACAAAAGAACCACCAGAGACGAGACACTTGTAACAGTGTTTTCCAGCACACCTTGGCATGTCTGTTGCTTCAGTAACCTGGAAAATAACTATGACAGGGATGACAGTCACTACAGGCTTGAAAAACGCTGCTGTGGTTATTCCACTGACAAACATTGGTGAGTCAGAGTTGCTGATGAAAAGACAACGGCGGTTTTTTAGCTTTAGTGGTCTAACATAACCAGAATCTCATAATTTTACAGTGTGTGGTGTGTTAACTCTTGGCATGAGCAGGTAAGGCATCAATCTAAGCTGTAATTCCTTAATTCCCAAATGGTAAATCTATAGAGGGAATGTGGGAATCAGTTTAACTGGTGGTTGAGTTCTAGGACAAAACTAAGCACCTGACTGTCTATGAAGTTAACAAACAAACTGGCACAAGCAGCAACCAGCTGGGTTTTTAACACCACATTGGACAAGTGACTGCAATTAAAATTCAGGGACAAGTTGGCCAGAGCTTCTTTAGCATTTTGGTAAGGACTTTCAGCTTGAAGTTAACCAGTACTGACAATATGGCTAAGGAAACTGAATCAGATCTGTGAGGGTACAACTGAGTTTGAATTCTTATAACCAAGCTTCTCCATACCAGGACTCTCATCTTTCTGATAAAAATGGCCAAACAAAACTGTTCTTAAAAACCCACTTTTTTTTTTTTTGGCCATGAAATCTTTTGTCAAGCTCTTTCTACTACATACTAAAACGAAGACACATCATAAATCTTAATTATAGATGTGTATCACTATATAGAACCTGGTATTGCTGCTCCATCCAAGCAGATCACTGAAGATAAACACATGCATCTAGCTGGAGTTGACAGTGGTTTTGAAACAGTTAACAGAAACCTTAAATGACAACAGCACTGAAAAACAGAAGGAAGAGCTTGCATAGAAAAAAATAAGGTGACAGAGTAAAGATGACGGGATTAACCGGAAAGAAACTTAACAGGACAGGAACAGCAAACAACACAGGTTCTAACAGCTCACGAACTGATCAAAACCCTTAACAACAGACACAGCGAGATATACGCAGCTCCTCTTGCCTGTCTCCCACAACAAGGCTTCTTTATCTCCACTCACAGGAAGGACAGACTAACACACGGTCCTGGTGAGCTGCGATTATTCCCAAACAGCACGGCAAGGCCCAAAATAGCGGCTGTAACTGTCCCCCCCACTCCGCGCCTCCGAAAAGGGGTTAGCTTTAATTAGTCCTCCGGTCCAAGCTGACACCTGAAGCGCCCAGCAGCCCTCCCCGAAGGGGGAACGCAAACCCTCCACCAGCTCTTAATGGAGGAACAGGTTCGCCCCGTTTCGGCGGCAGGCTCTGCCGCACGCCCCGGGAAGAAGAGGGAAAGGCTTGAGGCTGATTGAGCGCGGCCGGCCCGACCATCCGGGCCCCGCGGATCCCCGCAGCGCCCCGGGCACACCCGCGCCCAGGCCGCCATCACCGCCCGCGGCCGCCTCACGGCACCCCGCTCCGCCTCTGCCGCGGGGCGCCCGGGG
>WBNH01006686.1:0-93078 GCA_013401255.1 Urocolius indicus | reverse complement strand
CGGGACCCCGCGGCCCGGGCACGGGAGCCTCCGGCCGCCCCTCGGCTCCGGGCGGGGACCGCGGCCGCCGCCGCCGCCGCCTCCCCTGGGCCTGTGCCGGGGCCTGTGCCTGTGCCGGGCCATTTTGAGAGCGCGCCTCTAGCCCCGATACTCACCTCCCGCCGCCAGCGCCCGCCGCCGCGTCCCACGGCTCTCGGCCCTCCGCTCTCGCCGCTCCTCAGCGGGCCGTGTCCCCGGCTCGCCCTGCCCCGCCCCGCTCCGTCCGTGCCCGCACAGCCGCCGCGCCGCCCGCCCCGTCCGCTCAGGCGGCCATTTTCTGCTCCATTGTTACCAGGGAACGGGGGGCCGGAAGCGGCCGCCGGCAGCCGGAAGTGAAGTGCGGACGCCCCTCTGTCCCCGCCCGCTCGCCCCCGCGCATGCGCAGCCGCCGCCGGCGCGCCGCCCGGCCCGAGGAGTGCGGAGGACCGAGCGGGCAGAGCGCCGCCGCCGCCGCCATTTTGAAGCGGGGCCGAGGCTGAGGGCTGTGTCTTCAGAGCCCGGTGGCTCCCGCAGCCCTTCAGCGCCGGCCCGCAGCACACAGCCTCCTGCTGGCCCCAGGCTCTGCCGATGCGGCTGTGCGGCTGACGGAGTGCGGCTCTCTCATGCCTGCAAAGGCTGCCCCGTAAAGGACTGGGCAAGGAGACGTTTCATTGCCAGAAATTGTCCTTTGCACAGAGAATAAAACGTGTTTGTGTGTGCTGGCACAGCGTGTAGCTGGGGCAATAGAGAGGGGTACCCAAGCCAGCGGACAGCTTTCTTGCAGAGAGTTGTCCCGTAAACGTGGCTCTACCCCACCAGTTGCCCCCAGTTTCTAGACTGGGTGTGAAGTTCTGTGGTCTGAAATAGCCAGTTTGGGTCAGCTCCGCTGGCCACGAGCCTCAGCTAATTGTGCACCCCCAGCCTCCCTGCTGACAGGGTAGGGAGCAGAAAAGGCTTGGAGGCTGCACAAGCACTGCTCAGCGGGCACTAAACCATCCCTCTGGTACCAGCACTGTTCCAGCACAAATCCCAACCACAGCCCCGTACCAGCTGCTGTGAAGGACATTATCTCAGCCAAAACCAGGAGAGCTTTTGAAAACAAACCGGATATAAGAGAGGGAGTTTAAACCATATCAGTCCTTTTCATCATTGCTGCAACATAGATCCTGCGTTGCAGTTGAATTTGCTGTGGGGTCAAACCAGGATCTGACAGCTGTAGCTTGACTGTTCAAATTATAAAAACTATAGATTAGGAAGAGTAAATTTAATGTCCCAAAGCAATTTTGCAGTTTTAATGAACTAGATCTTTGTCACTGGGAAGAGTTGCCTTGTTCCTGACGCCTGACAGATATTTTTGTGTAGGCAGTGATCCTACCTCTGACAGATCCCAGTAGCTGGAGAAACTGTCCCCTGGAGAGAGAGAGACCCTGTGGCTGAGTGTGTGTCTGTGTGTGTGTCCACTTTCATTTTCTCAGACATCTTTGAAGGAGGCACAAAGATGCATCCTGTTGTCAAACATTAATAATTCAGGGAGCAGCTGATCTTAAGGGATCCAGTTTCTCAGGGAGAGCCTTGTGTCAAGGATTGATGACAGCCATGGAGTGTGAGTATTGGCAGTCAGGCACTCAGCAGGACATCCATCTGAGTGCTCCAATGGCAGACCTCAAAGAACTGCAGAAACAGGAGGTGACAAGAGTGATTTATGCATGACAGTGAATCCTGTCTTTGCTCCCTAGCTTTTCTGCATACTAGGCAAGGTCAGAGCAGGAGAAAAGTGGCTTTGTTATACACCAGTAACCTAAGCAGCAAAATGTTAGGGATTATTGAGCAAATGGGAGGTGGTGCATAATCCACTGTTTGAATGGAGGGATAAGGTGGTGGTTTATGCTCCTAGAACAGCCTCTTGGTACTTTATGACATCGGACAAGTGATTTTGATTGTCTGTCTCTTTCTTTTAAAATACTTGTAATTGATTAATCTTACCAAGTCTTGAAGACCATCAAATGGCAAGCAACTGAGGAATAAAACACGTGATTCTTTACCTCTGTGGGGTGATAATAGTGACAACAACAACTCTGCCTTCAGAGTCTTCAGGCAGATATTTGCCACTTTTCTGGGAGATGAACATGCAGCAATGTGCAGAGATGGCAGCTGGGTTCTGCTGATTCACACTTTAGTATAGGCTGGAACAGAAGAGGTTCCAAAGAAACACAAGGAAAAACTTCCCTGTTGAGGTGAGGGAGCACTGGCAAGGGCTGCCCAGATGGGCTGTGGAGTCTCCTTCTCTGGAGACATTCCAACCCAGCTGGATGAGTTCCTGTGTGACCTACTCTAGGTGCTGCTGCTGCTCTGGCAGGGGGGTTGCACTGGATGAGCTTTCCAGGTCCCTTCCAACCCTTTCAGATTCTATGATTCAATGGTAAAAACTTGTAGCTGAGATTCAGGGCAGATAAGCTCAGGTAAAAAAAAAAGATCTCCCTTGGTGTGATTTGATGGAGTTTATTTGCAAATGCCCTAACAAAGCTGACCAGGTCCAGAATAAACTCTGGTTATTTTCAGGACCATTTAGTGGATTTCAGGAGCCAGTTGACACTAATAACAATTCATGGGCTGTGCACGTGTCACCTTTACAACTTTGGAAAAAAAAAAGTAGGATTGGTGTAGCAGCTTGTTTCAAAAAGCCTGCAAAAGGGGAAAAGGCATTTGCACAGAGAAGTTTGCTGTAGAGGGAGGGGAAATAAATCCAAAATCTATAGCAAAAGCACAGTGTAATTCATCCTGAAGTGTTTTCAATTTGCTAATGTGTGAATAGCAAAAGAGAATTGCAACACTTTTCCATGGTAAGTTTAATGTCATTTCCTTCAGTGAGGGTAAATAAATTTGCTTTAAATCCTCCAGGGTGTTAAAAGCTGGTTATTTGGTATGCAGTGTAGGTGAGGAAAACGTTGGGTTTTCTTTCTCCTAAAAAGATATTAGAAGAATTTATTCACAATATAGGTAAGTAATAATCCAAATGCAGTGAGGTGCAGAGAATCTGAGTCTCTTGGGAGCTTCTAAACCTGAAGAAAAAAAAAAAAGTATTTAAAAAAGCCTTAAGAAACTCAAATCCTCATGTTCTGAAGTATCAGCAGAGCCAGGTACTGTGAGCAGGCAGCTGAAGCCAGTATGCACAGATGTACCAGCCCAGAACAAACTGGAGAGGAAACCCAAGGATCTAACAACTCCTAACAGCCTAGCTTTGCTCTTTGCCCCCCTCTCAGTACTCTGCCTGTGTTGCTATGCTGTGCTGTGCTGGCAACAGGCCTCTCGATCAGGAGGCAGGTGGATAGAAAATCCCTTCTCTTGCCTTAAACAACATTTTTCTATTCAAATGATATCTCAATAGGTTATTCCAGATGGTTATTTTTTAATCTACAGATATGCATGAGGCTTTAAAGAGCTGGAGAGCAATTTTGTGCCTTAAAATAGGCCTTTTTAACAGGGTTCTGTTCTGAACTAGGTCTTGTTTGGCAGTGCTGTGCTGTTGGGACATACTCAGGTACCTCAGGTTCGTGAGCTGAGCTTTTACATTCCAGCCTGCTTGTGGATGACACAGAATCACTGAAACTGGAAAAGACCTTTGAGCCAGCCTTAAACTCAGCAGTGCTACAGCCACCACAGTCCCAGCCCTTAGCAGAAGTGGTCAGTGGTGCCCAGGGAAGGAGCACTTTTGCCTGCAAAGGAGAGGGATTGGGGATATCCCATTTTGCAATAATGCAGGGCACTGCAAAAGACTCAGCTGAAGGCTGAGCCCAGCTGGGAACCAGGGGGAAACTGTGGCCTTGCTCCAGTGCAAATGTCTCTGTCATGCTGACAGCAATGCCAGCAACATAAGGTAAAGTAATGCTGGTAAGAGGCCTCCTGGTAAATCACTTCAAGAAGATACCGTAACGTCATGAAAAGTAAGCTTTGTCAGCTTAACCAGATACTTGCCTTACTGTCATGCTTTGAAGTAGCAGTGCTGCTAGGATAAACCTTACTGTTAATACAACACCTGATGCTGGCTTTCACAGTATTTTTATGGAGAAAGAGGAACAATGTAAGTCAATATGACAAATATTAATTGGCCTGAAAACTAACTGATAGGCCTCCGAGTGGAATTGTAAGCAGAAGCAGCACTGAAGGAGGCACAGCTCCCTTCCTATCAGTCCTTGACCCCCACACTGCTTAATGTGACCTGCAAGGAGATCTGAAATCATTACTGGTGATTTGCAGGAGCAGAGGAGGCAGGGGCAGGCGGCTGACACCACACCTCATCTGGATCACTTAATGAGCTGAGCTTAAGTAAACAACATGTTTTCCAATGGCAGCTACCAGGTCGTTGACAAAGTCGCAGGAAACAGTGATTCAGAAGAGATGTAATCATCTGAGGATGAGCTCCTAATGAGATGCTCTGCCAAGAGGAGCTCATGCTTCCAAGGAACCAAAAAGAGAGGCACCAAGGAAGACAAGGTAGGTTTTTATGACCTCTGGTGTGGCTGCAGAAAGACTTCCCCCAGGGCTGGGAAACACACCTTCATGAGAAAACACCCACAGTTTAGGAAGAAATAAAAGGTTAAGGGATATTTTAAATGCAGCCTCTTGGAAGGCACCTGGACAGGTTTAACACTAAGGGGGTTATCAGGCAAAATGGTGTTTGGTAGCTGGTCCTCGAAGGGAGTTGCTGTGGTTTTTGGCTGTGAGGAAAGTTGGAGACTGCCCACTCACCCTGTGCTGACCATGGCAGAGAGCCTGTCGCTGAAGAGTCGCTGAAGTCTGACAGAGACTTCTTCTTCACCTTCCAAAGGAAACACTCTAGTTTGAACAAGAATTAATGCAGAGGAGTGCAGCAGCCTTCGTTGGGCTGGAATTGGGAGCAGGTTATTAGAACAGCTCCTGGTAGGTTTCTCCTGAGCAAATACAGAAAGGCTGTGGCTGTAGGAGGGGTGAAGGGGAGGAGTGAAGCAGGCAGGTATGGGCAGCCTTTGCTGCAAAACCTGTGTGCTCCCAGCTAGGAGAAAAGGCCATTTTTGAGTAATTTCTCCTCCCGTTCCAGGTTTAGTCCATGTCTGCAATAGGCTACAGCTTTCCAACGCTTTTCTTTCACCTACTGAACATGATCAGTGTGAGCCATAGCTGCCCTGAGCAGCACAAGCCACAGGACAATCAGCATTTGCAAAGAGACAGCTACCAAATCCTGCCTCCAGCAGTTTTATTGCCATGCCTTTTGCTTTAACTCTGTGCTGTCAGAGCAGTATTTGCCACTAGGAGACTTAAACATATTTCCAAGCAAGAGTACTACCAAATGATGTCAGCTTTATTGCTGGCCCTTTGCATTTGGGAAGTACTGAGGGCCTGCTGGGTTTTAGTTATTGTTTAGGGGAAGAAAACACCATGGGCAGGCTTTAATTTGTTTGTGTTGAGAAACCAGAGTGGAGGGGTTTTAAAGTGTCTTAAGAGAAAAATGAGGGAAAGAGAAAGTGGGAAACACAGGATGAGGCTGGAGCAAAAAGAGAGACTGTTCATAATTTCTTACTCACTGTTGATGGTGACAGAATCTCAAGGGCTGGAAGGGACCTCGAAAGATCATCCAGTTCAACCCCCGTGCCAGAGCAGGACCACTTAGAGTTATGTCACACAGGAACTCATCCAGGTCACCCTCTTAGTTGCATCCAAACCAGAGTTCTGATGGTCACTCAGCAACCCGTTGGGTGTGATTTCTGCCACGTCACGTGCAGCTTGAGCGTGTGTCAGTGGCTGTGGGTGCTGCTGCCTGGTTCGTCACAGGGTGAGCAGGGGGCACCTGGCCTGTGTCTCTGCCTCTTGTGGTTTTTTTGCAGCTGTTTCCACAGCAGATGCTAATTCCTCTCTCAATGTTTTGCTCTTTCTGGGAATTGACAAATAACTTGCCTAATGAAGCAGTGCTGAGCAGCTCATGTGTCCAGACAGATAGGAGTGAAACGCTTCAGCTCAGAAAGCAAAGTCGTCCGTGGTGGCAGTGCCTTTGAACAAGTCCCCCAAGGCCCTTTTGCAAATAATCCCAGGACTGGCTGAAATTAATGCAGGAAGAAATTCAGAAGAAGGGGGGAGAATCACATCAAAGGGTCTAGGACTCAGGAAGACATTTCTGGGTGAGTTGTAATCAGTCCCATCCTATGCCATCCCTTTAGCAGTGCCATTTAATTACTCCGGTACAGGCAGGATTTGATGTATGTGTTCCATAGCAGGGACATCCGAACATGAAAGAAAAATGTGGCACTTAACTGAATGCTTTACAAAGATCAATGAAGCTCCTTGTCCCTTGTTAGAGCAATGAGGAGCTGAGCACACAGTGACAAAACTGCCTATCCAAGGGCAGCCACCAAAGCACAAGCAGAAATACTCACAGGCCATGCCAGTTTTTAGTTTCTCCCTTAACACCACCTTGCTTGGTACCCACTTGTGGATTTCTGGGGGTTTTCTATCCTTGGTGCCCAGAGATGAAGAACAGGCCCTGGTGCCTGTTGAAGTTTACCCTACAATGAGCACATCTGCCTCAATGGGGCAGGACACATGAGAATCACAAAGGATGAACATCCATGTATTTCCAAAAGTAGCTGCAAGAGTGATCACACCAAAAAGCTGGGTATGATATGCTGAGGAAGTAAAACTGCTGGGGAAGGGCAGGCATGGGAACCAGGGAGATACTTGACTTTTTCCTTTGAGCCCAGACTGGAGTCAGAAACCCTTCCCCTGTGCCCTTCTGGCTGTCTGAGCCTCTCAGATTGATTTGCAACGTTGTGATTTTCTTCTTCTGTAGCATTAAATGATTTATGGTGCGAGTCCTTCAGGTTTCAGGTGCCATAATGCCTATCAGAGAGCCAATGTTACTCTTTCTAATATATCAATGATAAAAATCCTTTTTTTTTTTTTCACCAGCTAGATGAATGGTTATTATATTCTTTGAATCAATGCTCCTTTTTCTTTAGTTGCTTCTGACATCCTTGGCACTGTTGAGTGACAAGGTCTGCACTCCAGCCTGGGAGGCTACTGGGGTAACTCTGCAGTTTCCTCACCTGCAGGAAGGGAGAGAGAGTATTGATCCTAAAAGGCTGATGCATTCATTTGGAGAAGATGAGGAAAGCATTTGTCAGAAGAATTTGCCAGACAGAGAATGATGCTACTACCTATTTTAACCCCACAAAGAATGCAAGATCTGTATCACATGCAGTGTGTCAGTGTGTTTTTATCAAATTGCCTGTAGGAAATGCCAACTTGAGAGTGCAATTCATCACTCCCTTGGAACTTGCATCAAATATGCCATACTGTAAAAGGGTGAAATGAAACGAAATCAGAGGATTGTGTGTTACTTTGGCTCTGGGCTTGTGTCAGGGAAATGGAGGACTTCCACCACTGGAATGCAACTGCTAAAAAGCAGAAGCTTTTCTTCCTCTATAGAATAATGAATTTTGTCACCAGCCTTCATTCTCCAATGAAGAATGTGGCCTGTGTGATGTCCAGAGCAGCACAAGCAACACCACATTTCCTTTTCTCAACTGAAATCTTAACAGAGATTAACCCCAACAGAGACTGGAAGCTTCCCACTCTCCAAGAGAGAAACTCTCCTCCACTCTACCCCTAAAAGCCCCTGAAGACATTAAGCCTGTTGATAGAGAGGTTCTACAATAGTGCAGCCTGGCCCTTAAAAATAATTCCTTAAAAATAATCCTCGTGGTCCTACTCTGGCAGGGGGTTTGCACTGGATGATCTTTCAAGGTCCCTTCCAACCCTTAAGATTCTGTGATTCATTGGGCTGCCTAATTCTCTTCCTTGGTGTTAAAGTGTGCTGTTTGCCAGTGGTTTCAGCTGTGCCCCACTCACTGCCCTGGCCTGGGCACCCTCCTCTGCTTCAGCATGGGCCTGACCTGACATACCATACCATACCATACCATACCATCACTTTAGCAGCTGCCTGCTGTAAAAAGTTGCCCTTATCTCTCAGTCTGCAGTTTATGCTCAGTCTCTTTATTTTCCTTCATGTAATCATCAGACATTTCTGTGTTTCCTCATGATAAATACCAGACTGTTGAATCTCTGGGGCTGCCAAGAAATGCATCTCAGCAGAGCACAAATAGAGCTGCTATTTTTTTTATTCTTTCCTTTAGTTTAACATTTGTTCCTGTTTTTGTTGTCCTTAGAAGGATAAATAGGGCTGCATCTTGCTAGCAAGTTGCTCCAAATACACGAGATGCAAGAATCAATAACACCATGTACCAAAAGCTATGAAGACTAAATATGTTGAGATAGTTGAGCAAAGAATGTGATAATGTGCAACTCATTCTACAGGTGCACCAGTGCTCGCTACAGGCTAAAATGAGATTGTCTCATTTCTAGGTCATGTACCTTATTTGGCACAGAAGTGGCAGAGACTTTCTCCTCTCTGTACTGGTAGAAATGGGAACGTGCCAATCACAGCCCTGCACTCCAAAGGAAGGTTTCTGTGATCACTCCATATTGCACAGTACAAGGCCCAAAGGATTCTGGTTATTGTGGCTTTAGGACCACATCTGAAGATAGCTTTTCCATTCCCACTTCTTAAATGCCCGAAGGTTTCTCTTTCCCTTCCTCTCAAGGAAGACAGAAGATGTACAATGTGCAAAAAGAGAAGAAACAGGTGGCATCTGATAGCCAGGTTGGTGTGTCAGGAGTTACCCAGGTTGTTTGCTCCAGATCATCATCTGAAGGTACGTTCAGTGATGCTGAGTCAATCTCTGAAGGGGTGATGCTTTGACAGGCAAAACCAGGTCTCACATGTGGTCACTGTTTGCTGCATTTCAGACAGCAGCATGGGCTGAGCACTCTGTGCTTCCCATTTTCCTTGATACCTGCATCCCTACTTTGCCAGCTCACAGCCACCCTTTTTGAGACACTTCTGCACAGCCTAGCTAGAAAATATCTCAGACTCAGAACAGAACACAGTACTTCAGTACTTTTATCCTTGTAACTGGATTTGTTGTCTGAAGCTGCCACCCACCCCTATTGTTATTTCCATTAAAAGGTTGGAAGCCTAATCTTGCACAATCACACAGTCTAAAAGATCTCTGAATGAATTGTGATGGTAAAGGGGAAAAAAAGGTGCAGATATAGACAAGAAGAGGTGGAAGTGTCTCTCCTGCTATCTGAGGGAAACAGATGTAAGATTCCACAGAAGCTCACCTGGCTTTGTTTAAGTCCTTCTGTCCCCAAGAGACACAGATCAACGAGTGCCTGGAACTGGGTTATCTCTCTGAACAGCTAATCTGCAGGAAAGGCTCTTAAATGGGTACCCACTAGGTGTGTCTGCTGGCTGGTCCCTCTCCAGATGATGGTTGCTTCCCCTTCTGCCTTCTGACATGGCTCAACAAGTAAAAAAAATCTAGTCAGGGGTTGTAGGACTTTTTGTGTGATGATATCACAAAAAAAGACAGGCAGACAAACATTTCAGGACTGTTCAGCTTTCAGCAGTCCAAGGGTAGACCTAAGAATGCTGCTCAGTGACTCAGACTTTGCCCTCCCAAGGTGTCCTGCTGTGTTGGCAAAGGCTGGAGAGGGTTCTGTGAGGGCCCTGAGCTGCTCAGGATGGCAACGGGCTCGCTGTAGGGCAAGAAGCCTGAGGGCAAAGCACCAACAAAGAGCTGGGTTTAAGCTTTTCTTGCAAACATGTGGGCTTCTCTTCAATTACAGCACAGAGGAACAAGAGCTTCCTTTTTCCTGCCAGTCTTTATGAGATGAGTTCTTACTCCATCTCAAGTCTCCCATTCCTGAGCCATCTTTCCCTCTTTTCCATAAGCAGCAACTATGGGGAACATACATGCTCTTTGCTTGTTTGTTTCCATATGGCATGGAAAACCCTCTGTGTCCTTAAATACAGAGGTAGAGCAGATTAGAGAGGCTCAGGAGAAATGTTACAGCGTCATGGATACCAGTCCTGACATATAGCACCCAGTGGGACACTTGTAGAGTAGGAGGGAAATGAGGTAAAGTAGAAATGACACTTTAAGAGAGAATAAATGTTTGTTTTGCATGGTTTGGACCAGTCACCCCAAACAAGCAAGAGCCCAATGAGAAAATACAAGAGAAGGCTGGAAGTGCACAAGGGCTGGGCAAGAGGATGAGCTGAGGTAGGAGCCCCAGGGGTGCATGGGACTGATGTTCTGCCATGGAAACCGAAACTTCACCAACAGTGACAAGAAGGGGAAGTGGAAAAGGTGAGCTCCTGTGGCAAGGAGTGAGGCAAGGGTGGGAAGTGATGAAAACCTCGAGGTAGTGGTAAGCAGGTGGAGATGAAGCCCAAAAGGGTAAAAGGCAAATGGTTGGCTTGAGGCAATATCTGCATTTTGGGGTTAATTAGCAGAGGGATTGCATTTTCAGGCACAGAGCAGGGCCAGTGTCCCAACGGGAGGGATCTGAGCTCTTTATCATCTCCAGAAGCCAGCTCCCCCAGCACAGCAAGGCCATCAGTGCCAGGGCAAAGCACATAGTTTGTACCAGCATGTTCCCAAGCTCAGCAAAATAAAGAGATAAGCAGTGCAGGTCCCCATGACCCACACAGAAGCTGCCACTCAGTAATTTCTACAGCTCAAGCACACTTAATACAAAAGTGCTGATGTCTCAGGCCCCACGCTGGGTACTGAAGCACTGTGGTGGGTTGACCTTGGCCAGGTGCCCACCAAGCTGTTCTATCATGGCAAAAAACTTGTGAGGCCAGATAAAGGCAGTTTGATAAAGCACAAGCAGAGGCTACACACAGAAGCAAAGGAAAACAAAAGATTTCTTTCCCACTTTACATCAGCAGATGATGTCCAAGCCTTTCCTAGGAAGAAGGGCTTCAGCATTTGCTCTGGAAGACAAACATCCTCATAACCAAGGTCCCCCTTCTCCTTTCTCTGAGCTGTTACTGCTGAGCAGACTGGCTGGAGAAATGCCTCCACAGCCCGTTATTTGGTGGCCATTTACTTGTCAAAGCTCCTGTCTCTAGTGAGAGAGAGAGGGAGGATGTCTCAGTCCTTCCTTTCTCATAATTAAAGCTCATGAGCTGGAGACTCATTTTTAAGGTGCCCCTCTCTATTGATCCCTAATGCCACTTTAGAGGTTATAACTGATAATATCAGGTTTTCATCAGCTCCAATTTGCTTCTGGATGCTGCTTGCAGCTTGAAGAGTCGAGTTAACTGCCTCTTGCCTTTGTCCTATTTATATTTTAACTGCATTGTGTGAGAATAATGTAGCATCTTCCTTCAGACAGAATTAGTCATTTAGTTTATGTAGAAATCTTCAGCACATAGTAATCTCACCCATATTCAGCCAAGCAGGTAAGCACATCCTGAAGTCTACAATTAAAATCCTTAATTAAATCCTTAAATTAAGCACACACTTAAATGCTTTGCTAAAGAGGGATATAATCTCCAACCTGCTTAAGATAAAGTGTGTGTTTAGGTGCTTTATTGAACCAGTGCTTTCATTGCAACACAAAGTAAGCAGGAAGGAAAAGCTGCTGGAGGTGTAATCCCACAAAACCCCCAGCAGTTTGACAAGGGAAGCCTCTGTGCATTTATCAACATAAACCACACGTCTCCCCTTCTGACAGTTCGTACCTGGAATTTTATGAGGTGTAAAAACCCATTTGGCTGGGATGGCAGTCCAGGGGAAGGCAATGAGCTGCAGGCTGGAGGGAGGACAGGTCCATCTTGGAGGCCAGGCAGGGGTTTGCATGGCTTGCTGGGCTTATATCCAAGATTTGCGGCAGGTTTAATCTCTCTGTTGACTCTGGAGGAGCATGAGGGAGAGAGGTAGAAAGAAGACCTCTAGAGCCAGCACAGTGCCCTGGAAAGGTGTCTTTATAGGGCAGGAGAAGAGACAGGCTGTAGAGAGGGCTTCAGGGCTGGGTGCCAGCTCTGAGGGAAGGATTGGGCTTCTGCCAGGGTTTCTGAATGGGATGAACTGCAGAGTTTAGCTCCCAGGTGAAGGTGATAGTTGTTTCTGGTGTGAAACGGCTCTTGTTTCAGGGTAGGATCTGTCAGCTGGCTGCGATTAAAGCTAAGTTAGGTTGGGTTTAAAGCTGAACTTTACTAAGCTCAGGGTTGACTGTTTTGGCTGACAACTGATACTTTGAGCACACCTGAACATCCTCCTTCCTCACCAGAAAATGTGCCAATAACCACAGTGCCAGTAGCCAGGATCTGCTTCCCAGAGGAGTCCAAAGAAATCTGACATAGGGCCTGAGGGCATGGGCAGAGATCTGGTGGGGCATGAGCTAGGGAGGTCTGGCTCTTTGCCTGGCACCACAGTGGCTAAATTGCAGCAAGCAGAAAGGGAAAGCACAGAACAAAAAAGGAAAAACAGTTTTCTTTTTCAGAGAATAAAGCAAAAGGGCTGTATCCCCCATATCTCCTCACCCCAACTGTCTTCAATCTACAGATGGGTCTGGCACTTACCCAGCTTCAGGTTGGAAGCATCCAGTGGGACAGGAGCAGCCTGGGCAAGCTCAATCCTGGGCCAAAAAGGAGACAGACACCTCATCGGGTCACAATCGAGTCCTTTCCCCGCAGACTGGGCTTTGCTAGACTTGGCCTGTGGTCAAACAGGCCAGCAAGACTCTGAGAATATTCTTCATTCCTGGCAGAAATGGTATTAAAAGAATACCATTCTGAGTTGCAATTACCATGGCATGCACTGTTCCTGCTTCGGCTGCCAGCATTGCTGCATGCCCAGAATGGATGCTGCCCCGCTGATGAGCAGCTCTTTGGCATTTTGTTTTAACCTCGTGGCTAGTGTGTGACTTTATTTGCTGCCTGCTGTCCAAAGCCTGCTCCTCAGACAAGGTTCTTTGTTTCCCCACATCCTTTCCTACCAGAGTTCACCACAGAAGCAACACCCATGTTAATGGATTTAGCACTGTGGAAGGGTGGGGGAAGGATGATTTCCATGGTTCAAATCTGGAGCTTAACTGGGCTCATTTGAAACAACCTCTCATTTTAGACCCATGATTTGCAGTGGCCAAGACTGGTTTTATTTAATGGGCAGCAAACCATCATGAAAGTAGAGAAGCCTGGCTGTAGTATACGGGTGTTGGCAGCAGAGCACCCCAAATCCTTACCAGAAACAATCACTGCAGGGGGCAGAGCTTGGCAGTGTGACACATTTAACACAGCATAAATCTGTAACATCCAAGTTTACCAATCCTAACCTCAGTTCCCACTTTGGCTGGTGTATTACCACCGGTGTGCAGAGTAAGGCATTGCCTGCAGCTCAGCCATGACTTCATAGAGACAAAATGGGAGCATCGCTGCAAAGCCCACAGATGCCTCTCCTGCACTGCAACAGGCCTCCTCCCTTGTCATCCTCAGAAACACTGTCATTTCTAAGTAAGAGAAGCACTTACAAATACCCCCCACAAAGCAATTCCCAGTGGGTTGGGTTGGTGTTTTTTTTATAGCTACTTCTTTGCATGAAGAGAGAAAAATACATCCACAATTTAAACCCATTACCTGACACCCTCTAGAGGCCTCCAGCCTGCAAACGCTTCAGCACAGCTAATTTTATGAAATGATTCCCACCTTGTGCTAACTCGTTTCAGCTAATGAGCCCAGGAGGGCCAGTGGCACGTGTGCCCTGGGCTGGTGGCTGGGCTGTGCTGGGGCTGAGGCACAGCGGGGAAGAGCTTCATTAAGGAGGCAGACAGCAGCCCATAGGCATGGGCTTGTGAAAAAAACAAAGTCTGATGTGCTATCACCAACTCAGGGAAAGGCTCAGTGGAGAGAACAAACCGTGCTGCAGCACACCCAGCCTTTTTTTTCTTTTGGAAATGGGAAGTAAGGAATCCAACCAAGGTGCAGGGACAGCATCTGAACTGAAATGCTCAGCAGAGCCCAGGCTGCAGCATCTCTGTCTGTCCGAGTCTCTCTGCACAAGCACATGAACCTTTACACTGAATTTGCACCATCTCCATGTAAAGTGAGCTCTTGGGGTGCAGCCCAGTGCCTGGCTGGAACTTCTGGCCCTTTTTGAGTGGTTTTTGCTCACTGGGCAGATAACCAAAGTTTAGGTGCTGTTGGATTCTTTTTCCCTGTCGCCGCTTCTCTCACACTCCAGTTTTGTAGCTTATCACAAGCCTTTCCCTGGCATGCTCTGCAGCAAGAGATGGATTATATTAAAGCAAACACCAGGCAAGGAAATGTAGAGTAAAAGCTCAGCTTCCACATGTAAACCAGTCCATGTCATTTCCCTGTGTGTGAAAATCCACACGCAATGATCCGCTGTGTTCCTTGGAGCTTCACAGTGTGGGGTGAAAGTGATCTCAGCTTTGCAGTTACTCATGGCTCTTCAGTATAAAAAACATGGCAAGGGTATGAAAGGACATGAAAAAATGGCCTCAAGTTGCCCCAGGGGAGGTTTAGATTGGACATTGGGAAGAACTTTTTCCCTGAGAGGGCTGTCAGCCCCTGTGTCAGGCTGCACAGGGAGCTGGGGGAGTGCCCAGCCCTGAAGGGATCCCAAAGCCATGGAGCTGAGGTGCTGAGGGCTGTGGGTTAGTGGTGGGCTGGGCAGGGTGCGAGGAGGGCTTGAACTCAGCTTAAAAGGCTTTTCCAACCAAAAAGACTCTCTGGGTCAGGCACTCAGACCACACCAAGAATCACTGAGGACAGGCTGGTATTATCTAGGGCAGGTTTGGCCCCAGTTGCCTTCACCAAGCAGAAACAGCAGCTCCTGCTAGTGAGGGAAAAGCTGGTGATATTAAATTACATCCTAATTAAAATCTGACTCTACTTTCATTCACAAGGAAATGTCACTGGGCTGTATGCATGGATGAATGGTGGTTCATCCAGAAGTTATGAGCACTTTAATTACATATGCATGTAATATAAACGTGTTAGGTAAACACAAACCCACTTTAAGAGGGCTCTCTCTGTAGCGTTACTCAGGTATTTGAAGGCTCTGCTGCTTAATTAAATGTGTTTTATTTGGGTAAAAGATGGAGCTAACAGGTGCCTTATTTTATAGGATTGTTTTTCACTGTAATTTACATTTATAAAATGTGGGAATTTATCCCTTGAAAGGAGCACTACCTTGATGAAACCTCTGCCTTCAAAATGCTACAAAGACAAGACCATGCAAATCAAGTGGAAGGCAAATTTAACCCTAATTTCCCTTCCCAGCTGGACCCTTTGTCTTCTTTTTGTATGTTACTTTGCCAAGGCAAAGCCAATTCAGTTGTACTCTCCGGCTCTGGTTAGCTTTGGTCCCAAATGAATGCTGTAGCAGGGGATGCTACATTTATCCTGTTCAAACTCCATTGGAATCTGCACATCAAAACCAGATCCCCTGGGATTTGAAAAGCAAATAATGAAAACATCTGTATTCATAGGCCTTCCCACAAAAGTACAGCTGGAACTGAAATGATTCGAGTCCCTCTTTTCAACACCATTTCTAGAGACACAGATTTTGGCCCAGCCTCTATACATGTTTTACTTAACAGAGACCAGGCCCAGATGGGGTTTGGTCCCTCCTAAAGCAGAGCTGCCAAAACCTTCCCCGGCCAGTGGCCTCGCTCCTGTGCTTGCCCAGCTCACTGCTCTGGGCTCAGCATCAAGATCCACAAAACTGGTGGGAAGCACTGAAATCCCATTGTGTTAGGTAAACAAGTCCTGTTGTGCCTGTCTGGCACAATTTTGGGGAGGCAGTGCTCATCTGGAACCAGGGAACTTAAGAAGCTTGTAGAGACACCAGGTCTGCTTTTGGGTGATCAATTCGTAGAATCGTTTTAGTTGGAAAAGCCCTTTAAGCTGAGGCCCAGCCCTCCCCTCACCCTGCCCTGCCCAGCACTGACCCACAGCCCTCAGCACCTCAGTCCCACGGCTTTGGGATCCCTGCAGGCTTGGGGACTCCCCCAGCTCCCTGGGCAGCCTGGCACAGGGGCTGACAACCCTCTCAGGGAAATAGTTCTTCCCAATGTCCAATCTAAACCTCCCCTGGGGCAACTTGAGCCCATTGCCTCTTGTCCTATCATGCATTACTTGAGAGAATAGATTGACCTTACCGCAGCCTCCTGTCAGGGAGTGTCAGAGAGGGCTCCTGTCTCCCCTCAGCCTCCTCTTCTCCAGGCTCAACACCCCCATTCCCTCAGCCCCTCCCCAGCACCCTTGTGCTCCAGCCCCTTCCCCAGCTCTGTGCCCGGCTCTGGCCACGCTGCAGCCCCTCAGTGTCCCTCTGGCAGTGAGTGAGGGTCCCAGCACTGAACACAGTATTTGAGGGGCAGCCTTCCCATCCCATTGTCAAGGGATCTGGGAAGGAACTGTGGCTGCCGAATACGACACTGAATCAACTCCCCTCCTGTAGTTCCTGTCACCATTAGGCACTACCGAAAGGAAACGTAATTCCTTAATTTCTTTAAAAGACATATTTTTTTTCCATTGGCTGCACCCACCTGCTTGGTCCCAGGCACGGGCCACTCCCGGAGGGTTTCCATCTCAAATGCACTGTGGTTTTGCCCAGTTAAGCCTTGGGGTTGGCATTGGGAGGGGACGTCTGGACTCATAGAATGGCAGGGGTTGGAAGGGACCTTTAGAGATCATCCAGTCCATCTCATCCTCATCTCCAGCAGGGATTTGTTTAAAGAAACAATTCCTAATATTGAGCAAACGGCAGCTTTAATTTCCTCTTCATACATGATCTTAAAATGAGATTTTAAAGTTTTTTTATTTATTCCATAAACAATATAACAAAACTCAGCAAGTTAACAATATGACGTTTTCACCATACAGAGTCAGTCACAAATATTTAAAACCTTTGCAACAAGAACAACAAAACCCAAAATATTACAAGAATAATTTACAAGAGGATCTATAAAACAGCAAAGCGCTCACAAATTTTCCAGTTTCCTTTACACAATATCACTACACTCTTTCACAACATCTCTTTTTTTTTTTTATTACAAAATTCCCAACAAAAGTTTTTAATTTTTTTCTTTGTATTTTGGTTTTTAAAACCAGAAACTTTTAAGTATACATCCTTTTATTAACACCCGAAGGTGCAAAAAAAGGGAAACCTCACACATACAAACACTTCACAGCACTTTCCTAAGAAAAATATACACTTACAAAATATTTTACAAATTGGCACACTTAAAAATATACAAGATTTTGTAGGCGTCTTAGAGTGATCCTTAAGAATTATACTTCAATTGACTCTACAGAATATTTATAAAGCTTATTCTAAAAGAAAAAAGGCAAATCATTTCCAAACATGTTAAAATTGCAGTGTAAAATGTGGAACAGAAATGGATATGTTACATTCATAAAAAGGGCCATTTAATAGTTCTTAAATGCTCAAGGTTGGGGGAGGGGGGAATAAAAGTTTTTCTTTAGCACCATAAAACAGGAGCAACTTCCTAACGAGGTGCCTCTAGTTCTATGGAAGGGAACTCAAGGAGCAGTACATTCACATCTCTGGAGGCAGCAGTCGAGGTGCCCCGGCTGGCGCCGTGGGCAGCGGAACAGAGCAGCTCCTTGGATTTCTACCCTGCTTCCCACTGGGAGTAAGAGACAAAAGGAGTTTAACTGGTACCTTTCTTTAATGTATTATTATTATTTGTGTGTGTGTGTGTGTGTGTGGTTTAGGCTCTGTTTAAGTTTTCCCTTTGTGCTTTTGCAATGGACATTTGTCTATCTAGCGAAGGGTAGTGGTGAATACCAATTTCCTTTCTTGCTTCCTTTTGCACCAAGTGTTCAAAGGCTCAGTAAACGTGTCTGGCAACCCAAGCATCCTGCGAGATGGAGGGCATCCTCCTGCTTTAGATCCCAATTCCCTTAGATGGCTGTTACTCCACTGTCATTAGTGTCACTTGTTTACCTGAGAAACAGATTTGAAAAGCCTTGCTTCTACCACAGACATTGTACTTTGTTTATTTTATATATTTCTTTTTTTCGTTTTTTTTTCTTTTTTTTTGCATTATTTCACACGCTGAAGAGATAAAAGAGGCACATTCTCAAACAGATGTCAGCGGCTTGAACCATGCAACTTCCACTGGACCCCCTGGGAGCTGCATAGGCAAAGTCCAACACACCGAGTTGAGAAAGTAAGACCGAGGGCCTGATCCTGCACCAACTGAAGTCCACGCACCTGATCCTCTTCTCACACTGACTTCGAGGGAGTATTTGTTTTTTTTCTTGTGACTTTAACAGCAGCAGCTGGCTGCCATCCAGGAAAACACTTGGGGAGCAGGAGCCCCTGGAAGCAAGCTCCCACCAAAGTGCTTTACTGGATCGGGACCATAGGGGAAGAAGAATGTGGTCCAGCAGGTAAAGGATGAAAATGCTTCAAACATCTTTCTTTTGGTTTGTGGCTCATTTGAGCCATAATGTCAAAACCAACCCAACAGCAACCCTGACTGTTTCAGACAGCAAGCTGAGCAGCAATGGCTCTGCTAAGCAACCACTGAAGCTAGCCCTGGCCTTTCCTCTCCATGCAGACCTGGCCTGGGCAGGGCAGCACAGTAGCAGCAAAGGACAGCCCTGCGTGCTACTGCTGACCTCCTCCTCCCCAAATGCCTCAATCTGCTCTGCAAGTCATTATTCTCAAGCTGTTTTGGTTTTTCTTTTAACAAACACAACCCTCTTACAAAAAGAAAAGCAAGATGTAAACCTGATAAGTTGTTGTTTTAAAAAAACAATTACTTGAATCCCCATCACTGATTATTTGTGTGTTGTTTTTTTTTTTTCTATTTACAAAACCTCTATATGCAAGTACCTCCAGCATAACTATGGCCACTGCAGCTGGGCTGGCTACTGCTAGGTCACTGCTGGGTTTCCACTCCACGTGGTTCAGTGGCCACAGGGCCCAAGTGCCTGTCGTCCCCTTGCCTGAAGGCAGCTCCTGCCTCCAGCTGGGAGGTACAGCGAGAGCTGGGGGCACATGCTGAACTGCCCCACATTGATCTGCTTTCAGGATGGTTTGATGACCTTTCTTTGCAAATGGATGGTTTTGGCTTCCTAATTTTGCCATGGGCTCTTAAGTCACCCAAGCCGCACTGTGCCTGCACAGCGCGGCTCAGGAGAGGGACATCCCCAACACAGGGCACCCGCTGGCACATCACCAGAGCAGGAGTGAAACGAGATAAAAGCTGAAGAGACATTGTAGGGGATGCTGAAGAATAAACAGCTTTTGCGTGGCTTGGATTAGTCGCCCTGAACAGGCAAGAGCCCAACAAGGAGATGCAAGGCTGGAAGTGGGCAAGAGGATGAGCCAAGGTGGGAGCCCTGGGAGTGCAGGGATGGATGGAACTGATGTCTCATTGTGAAACCAAAACTTCACCAACAGTGAGAAGAAGAGGAAGTGGAAAAGGTGAGCTCATCTGGCAAGGAGGGAGGCAAAGGTGGGAAATCACTTCATCATGAAAACCTTGAGGTAGTGATAGGTGAGTGGAGATGAATTTTAGGAAAGTAAACTTCCAGCTGCTCAAGAAGTTAGTCGATAGATCCCCCGGGAAACTGCCCTCAGAGACAAGGGAGCAGGACCGAGCTGGTAGATCTGTAAGGATGCTTTCCATAGAGCATAAAAGCTCTTGATCCCTAGGTGTGAGAAACTAGGAAAGGAAGGCAAGAGAACGGCAGGGCTGAGTCAAGACCACCCGGTCAACTTAAAGGACAGGCAGGAACTGCCCAGGCAGTGGATGCAGGGCCAGGTTTCCTGGGAAGAGCATAGTGACTGTGCCTGGTTGTGTAGAGATGGAGTCAGGAAGTCCAAAGTGCAGCTGGAGCTGAACTTGGCAAGGGAGACAAAGAATAAAAAGAACTTCTACAGGTATGTCAGCTGGCAAAGGAAGGGCATTTCAAGAAAGCTTACCCCGCTGCTGAACACTACTGGCAAACTGGTAACAACAGACAAGGAGAAGGCTGAAGTGCTCAACAGTATTTTTGCCCGTCTTCACTGGCAATCTCTCTTCCTACACATACTGAGTGGATAGGCCGAAGGCAGTGATGGAGGAGCAAAGTCCCTCCCACTGTTAGAGAAGATCAGGTTTGTGACCACCTGAGGAACCTGAACACAAGTAAGTCTATGGGACATGAACGAGGTGCATCTCAGAGTCCTGAAGGAACTGGCTGAAGCAGTAGCCAAACCACTGTCCTTGACATTGTAAAGTCCTGGCAGGCAGGTGAAGTTCCCAGAGACTGCAAAAAGGGAAACATTGCAGCCATTTTTCAAGAGAGTAGAAGGACCACCTTGGGGACTAGTGACCTGTCAGGCTCACCTCTGTGCCTAGGAAGATGGTGGAACAGATCCTCCTAGATGCCACGCTGAGGCACATGGAGGATAGCCAGCAGAGCTTCATCAAGGGCAAGTCCTGCCTGTCCAACTGAGTGGCCTTCCATGATGGAGTGACTGCGTGAGTGGAGAAGGGAAGAGCTAAAGATTTCATCTATCTGGACGTCTGTAAGGCCTTTGGCATGGCCCCACCCCCAATATCCTTCTTTCTAATTTGGAGAGATACAGATTTGATGGGTGGACTGTTTGATGGATGAGGAACTGGTTGCATCCAGAGGGTAGCAGTCAACAGCTCAACGTCCAGATGGAGATCAGCGATGAGCGATGTCCCTCAGGGGCCCATTTTGAGACCAGTACTGTTTAATATCTTCATCAGTGACATAGGCAGTGCAATGGAGTGCACCCTCAGCAGCTTTGCAGACATCATCAAGCTGAGCTGTGCGGCTGACATGCTTGAGGGATGGGACACCATCCAGAGGGATAGCGACAAGCTTGAGAAATGGCCCTGTGTGAAACTCATGAGGTTCAGCAAGCCCAAGTGCAAAGTCCTGCACTTGGGTTAGAGCAAGTCCTGATATCAGTATGGGGTGGGGGATAAAGGGATTGAGAGCAGCCTCCCAGAGAAAAAATTACAGAAGGAATTTTGTACAATGAAGGTAGTGAAACACTGGCACAGGTTTCCCAGAGAGATGGTAGATGCCCCATCCCTGCAAACATTCAAGGCCAGGATGGATGGGGCTCTGCACCATCTGATCTAGTTGAAGGTGTCCCTGCTCGTTGCAGGGGGGTTGGACTGACCTGTAGAAGTCCCTTCCAGTCCAAACCATTCTACAAAGATCGAAAGCAAGGACGGCAAATGGTTAGCTCACAGCAGTTTGAGCAGGTTGTGGTGTCAACCGCTGTTTCAGACAGAGAGAAGGGCTGACGTTGCACTGAGGGATCTGAGATCTCCCTGGTCAGAGATTTTTGGGGAGGATGTGGCACGATCACCAAAGACAGCAGCGAAATTGAAGCGACAGAAGGACTGAAGGAGAGAGCAAGGAGGCAGCTGGTATTTGTGATGATCACTGTCCCGAAACACCAAGCTGGGCATTCATGGATTTCCAACATCTAATAAAATAGTCAATATGTTTTATGCCTTATCTTCAAGCCCTATTGCACATTTCTCAAATGCAATAAATATTGCTATCTGGTTCAGTAGAAGGGGTTTTACAAGTCCCATATTCATAACCCGAAGCATAACGAGCACAGTGCGAGCCAGTCAAACCGTGCTTTCAAATGATGGTTCTGGGTCAAAAAGAAGGGCTGTGCTGCATCCTTCAGCCCTGAACCAGAACCACCTCCTTAGAAGCAGCAGCCTGAATATCTGAAAGAAAGGAGCTGGCAGCTCCTCATCCTGCAGCATGCCAAAAAAATGGGAGCTTGTGGCATCTGCTGACCCTACGAATAGACAAGCCAGCTGCTGAAGAAGCAGAGGAGAGCACGGTGGCTGCAGGCAAGCTGAATGCCCAGGGATGGAGCCCTAGCACAGCTGTCTCCAAAAGAAATCCTGAGCATCTTCTGGGTCTCCCTGCTGCAGCCACAGCCGGGGTGGGGTGCTGCACCCCACTCCCAGCCATGGCGTACCCAGGGACTGCTCTCACCTGGAGCAACTCACCCTGGGCAATGACAGCATTTCATTTTTTCATGCAAGAAATGCACTTAAAGGATGCTTTTCAGAATTACTAATTTTTTTTTTCAGAGTTCCTTCTTTCATCTGTTAAATAAAATACAATGCAATTACTGTGCTGTCCTCTCGGGGACTGCAAAACTGAGCCTAAACTACACCTCAAGATCTGCAAATGCCGAAAACATTTTGATTCTAAATCAACACTCTGCAACTCTACTTCAATTTTAAGTGTTCAGTCTGCTGGTTTTGGCTTAATTAACTTAATTGTGCTGTTCTGCCTTGCACATGGGCTGAAGGAAACCCTACTGGTAAGGAAACCCAAGTCTAGTCCTGTCCTCTGTAAAACACCACCTCTACACTCATGACCAAGTTCAGGCCACGCTCTGTCCAACTGCTATTAAGGCTCCTCATCCTCATCATTTTCTATTGCATAAATGTGCCCGGGCCTCATGTCCCTCTGCTCCCAATAGCTCCCAGTTAGCAGGGCTCTTGCATATCAAGGTTTCGTAAGACATCAGCAGCAAAATGCACAGGCTCTCAGTTGCACAAGGAAAATAGATCTTTGTTGGGTTTGTTACTGTTGTGGAGGGCGAGGGTGCGGTGAGTAGGGTTACAAATAAGGCCTTTTGAGAATACATTTAGCTTAACGCTGTCTTAATAAAGTCCAGTCACTTATGATCCGGCCTTGATGGATGAGATCACAAACAGCTCCGTTGTTGGTCGGGTTGTTTTGTTTGTGTCTTTTTTGTTGTTTTTGTTTTTTCTTATCTTATGAACTGACTCAAACAAAAGGTTCAGAGTTGTATTTAAAACTAATGACTTTGCTTTTGAAAGTTCAAACTACATTGGCATCGCAAGGGTAGACATTTAGGGAACACCAAAGCTATGACAGGAGAGCGCTTTTGACAGGCCTGGCGGCGAAAACGCCGAAGGAAACTACTCAAAAGGAAAAGGAAATGGCAAGAAACGTATGAAAGGTGATTAGTTGCGAGTGGGGTCTTTCTTTAGAACTACTTTAGAATTTATCCCAGGTTCTTATAAAAGATATAAAACTGAGATACAAAGAATTAGCAATGTAACTTTGCACTTCAAATGATCTTCAGCTACAGGTTTTGCTTTAAGAAAACAGACACTCGAAAAGCAGCTGTTCTGTAGTCTCTAGATGCAGACACTTTTGAGTTCCTGGCAAACTTACCGTCCGTGGTTCTCTCAACTCCTCCACCATTTCAAACTCTCTCCTATAACGAGACTCAACATTTCACCATTAAGGTTTGTTTTTCTGCTCATGGTTTCAAAGAGAGGACATTACCATTTCCCAGCATCAGTTTCAAAGTTCCTTTTTTCTAGGTTTTTTTTTTTAACTTCTTCCCCCTTTTTTTCCCCCTTTTTCTTTTTTCCTCTTTTTTTTTCCTTTTTTTTTTTTTTGTTTGTTTTAGTTTTTCCCTTTATGAGCTTTAAACCACAAGGTGAATCCATGAAATGAGGTAAGTAAATTTGGCACACTTTTAGTCATGTCCATAAAACTTTTGGTAAGTTGTATAAGTGAATGCTATCGGGTTTTTTTTCCATCATTGAGTTTACAGGTGCTTTCAAAGGTAAGGGGAGGGAGCTGGGTTAGTACTTAACAACTGGAATGTTTCTAGTCAAACCAAAAGGCATAGCTGCAGAAAACACTCACAACCCAATGTTGATAGAGAAGTAAAAATATATACAATACAGTCACTTGTTCATAGTTTGGCACAATTGTTTCTTTTTTTTTTTCGTTGTCGTGGGTAATAGTGCATAAACTACTGTACAACAGTATGACTTTTAAAACAGTCTTTCACAGAGAATACCAGATTAGCTTTGCTTTCAAATCATCAAAATTCCCACATTTGCAAACTCTTCATTTTCAGCACTTACATTTTTTTTTTTTTCAACAGACCACAAGGCAGGTTGCAAAAAGGAACCGATTGGGGAAAAAACGAAACAAACCAAAATAACCCCCAGTTGAGAAAGGAAAAGGAGAAGAGCAAAATAAAAACACCCCCCCTCCCCTCCCCCTGAAAGAAACAACCATCGACCGTCTTTCTAGAAAAGGGAGTCTCTTCTTCAAATACAGGAAAACCCAAAAATGTCGTTTCTGCTTTAAGAAGAATGGAGTCTGATTCCCTGCAGGAAAAAAAAAATATCAAACATTTGATGCCATCTTAAGTTTCAGCTCGTCTGGAGTCACCACGACGGAGCGTACGCGGCTAAAGGCGGGCGGGCACAGAAGATGCAGCTTTAGATGATGCAGGTTAGGAGATATAACAGCAGAGGGGGCCAGAAAGCACTCAAAATTGCCACGTCAAGCTCAATTAGGAACGAGTTCTCGTTTGCAAAGTAAAAAGAGCCTTTAAGTTGCAGAGATCTTGGCTTTTGGATGCATAACCTCTCTCTTTTTTTTTTTTAAGGTGTTTTGTTGGTTTTTTTTTTTACAAAAATGTTCCCAACAAAAAGAAAAAAAACACAACAAAAAAAGGGGGGAAGAAAAGAAAAGTCTTTCCTCATCAAAATCATTAAAAAGAGCATGAAATCATGGTTTGGTTTGGTTTTTTACACCCCTACTTAAAAAAGGAATTACAAACTGAAGAAGCCAAACAGCAGGAAAGAGGAGCCTTGTTAGTGGTTTTTAACCCCAGCCAAGCCAGAAAATCGATCATTCTTTTAGGTAGCTTGCAAGTAAGAAGTATTTTCATGCATTTTTTTTTTTATGTGTGGTTTTTTTGTTTGTTTTGTTTTGTTTAAAAAGAACCAACCAAACCAAAACCCAAACCCCCCCAAACCCAACTGAAAATGTGACAGGGGAACGTCTTTTTTTTTTTTCTCTTTCTTTTTTTTTTTGTTTTTTTGTTTGTTTTTCTCTCAATGTTTTTGTTTGTGGTTTTTTTTTTCATGCAACTTTTTGCTTTCAAGGAAGGAAAAAAAAAAACTGAGGAACAGCAGGGCTTAGCAGGTGGGAGGGAGGTTAAAGGGCATTCCAGCCAGTTTGGTGCAGCATTACCTCAGTTTCTCAAAAGCGGCTGTCACGGGGGGTTCCTTGTGGGGTTGTTCGCGGTCCGTTCGCTTTATTTTACAGTTCTCATCCCTCAGCGATTTCGAACTGGATTTATGCCGGTAGAGTTTTTTATGGGTAGGTCCGTTATTGCCTAAAGTGCTCAGGTTACTATAGTTTTTATCAAAAAAGGGAGCGGGAAGGTCCGTGGTGTAACCGCTCGAGCAGTTGGGGCGACCGGGATCGCAGGTTGAGCCTTTGCTGTTTTTGCTTGAGCCCTTGGTGTTTGACTTGTGGTTCTTGGCCGTCCCCGGCAAGCCGCCGTTCGCCTTCTTCTTCGACTCCTGGGACGTCCCTGCCAAGATTTTAAGAGTTTTCAGTTTCAGGCTGTTGGACTCCGGTGACCGGAATATGTCTGGAACGCTGTTGTGGCCGACAGGCCCCCACAGGGGTTCGATGGAGGCCATCATAAACCTCTGGACGTCAGCCATCCCCGAGGCGATGTTGGACAGGATGTTGGAAGGTTCCTCAAACTCCCTCTGATCATCGTCCAGGAGGCTGGTGGCGTTGCCCAGCTTGGCTTCCGACCAGCCCGTGCCTCCTTCTTTGCCCAGGGCCCACTCTCCGGAGAGCCCGTTGTGCTTGCCCAGCTTCACACTGCCTGGGCCGCAGTGCTGAGCCCCATCAGCGAGGCCCTTGCTGGCGGTAGCCACGTTGCCCAGCTGGGTGACTGCTCTCCCACTAAGGGCTGGAGCCTTCTCGCCGTTGACTCCCGCCGCGTTTTTCCCTTTCCTGGTAGATTTGGGCGCCTGCCTGGAGTTTTTCCCCTGTGGCTTATCGGTTCCTTTGTTGGTTTTGGGCGATTTTTTCCGGGTGGCTTTCTGGGAAGAGCTTTGGTTTGTGCCCACATTCTTGCCGGATGAACTTTTCCTCTTCGATTTTGACACTTTGCTATTGGTGCTAATTTGACCAGATGGCTCATTAAATGTTGACAAGCATGGACTCTTTTCGAGAAGGCTGACAGAATCCTCATCATTGAACATATGGAACTGGAACTGGTGATTATTTAAAGCAAACCCATTATCTGCCTGATCCTCGGTCTGCAGGACCCCACAGTTCCACTTGACCTTCTCGGAGCTGTTGAGGGGGGCCTGGGGACTCTCTTGAAAGCCCTTCAGGGTGCCCAGAGGCTTGGTGTCAGAGCCAGCTATCTGTGGGGACAGGTTGGGAGTGTCTGGAGGGGACATCTCCGAAAGCGACGACTGGCGGAACTTATCAGGCGTGAAGTTGGAAATGTCTAAAAGGTCCGTGGACTCCTTCAGAGGGGTGATTTCTTCTATGCTCTGCTGGATCACTAGCTTGGGACTGCAGTGGGCCAAGAAATCATCATTAATATCATCCTCGCCATCCTTTTCACAAGACTTCAAACTTAAAGAACTGTAATTGCTCGAACTAACTGACAATGAACCCACTGAATCAAAACTAATGAGCCTGCCATCATCCGTACTTAGTGTACCTCGTTGGAAATGAAAGCGCCCCTCTCCATTATTAAAATGACATGACTGATAAGAATCATCAGACTGCACTTGTTGGCTATCCGGCATGTAATTTTTTTGGTAGAGCAATTTGCTGCTATTCAGATTGAGTTGAGTGTATCCAGAGGAGGGGAGGCCGTCCGCTCCTGTGCCGCCACCGCCGCTGCCACCAAACTCGCTGGGCAGCCCGGCTGCCTCCCGCATGTCACCGGGGAAGTCCTGGCGGGCGCTGCCGGCGGCTTTGCTGGATGGCCACATGCCACCAAAGCTGCTCTGCTCCATCTCCAAGTGGCTGGGGGACTGCTGCAGCTCCGACTCTGAGGGAGGGGAGAGCACGCAGCTCTGCGCCGGCTGCAGAGCCGGGAAGGGCTTGTCCGCCGGGACGATGCTGGGGAGCGGGTGCTGCTGCTGCTGCTGCTGCTCGGAGGGATGCTGCGTGAAGTATGAGATGCCGGTGTTGCTCGACAAATCAGAAGCATCTAACAACGTCTGCAGATACCCTCCGGGGATCAGGGGTACATTGGTGGTGATATTAGCAGATGGCAGAGGCTTGTCTGAAGAGGAGGTGGATGGTAGGAAAGGAGAATTTTTAGCAACCTTCTCCTCGTGGCACTCCAGGAGATGGGAGCTGTCTGAGGCGCACGGAACGTTTTCATCCTTCAGACGCGTTGCAGTGTCCTGGTTTTCCAGCGCCGGGGAGCCCTCGGCCATACTGGTAGCAGCTTTGATCTTCTTGCACTTCAACCTGGCTTCACTTTTGAATTTGATTCTGCGCAGCACTTTCCTCTCCGTCCCCTTGTGCTCCCGCTCCTGCGGTTTGCATTTCACGGCAGCGATGCCCGCGATGTCGTGCACGTGTAACCCGTTGGCACAGCTAGGGGTGGCTATGGCCAACGCCGGCAGCCCTTTCAGGCCCGTGTCCTCTTTACTGCTGCAAGGCTGCTTGTGATCAGAGGAGCAAGAGCCCAGCTTGTTCACTGATTGCTCGATGGCTTTAATTCTTTGAATCCGGTGCCTGTTTGCTAGCTTGCATTTTCGCTTCCGTGGGTGAGGGAGGAACGAAGCATCTGAGCCGTTAAGATAGAAATTCTGCTTGTGGTAGAGAGATGATCTGAGCAAATCCAGCCGACTCTGCTGCCTCTCTTGCCAGAAGCCCTTCAGCGGGGCCAGCTTCTTGTATTTGCTGAGCAGCTCCTCGTTTAGGGTAACAGTTGTCTCGTTGGCATCCACTTTGCTGAGCTTCACCAGCATATGCTTCTCCCCTTTAAACCTGTTAATGATGATGTACTTGATGATAACGGGGGGCTCCTTGCGAGAGACTTTTCGCCGTTTCTTGGGGCACCACTCGTCATCGTCCTCTTCCTTGGGCCCATCTGGGAGCCACTCCTTCTTGTCCAGGATCTTCTCGTTCTCGATGGAGTCCACGTCGTACAGGTAATCATCACTGTATCGCACTTTCCTCTTGGCCCGCAACCCATAGTTCTGCTGGATGAAGGAGCTGGAGTGGTCCCGGGACAGGTACCGGCTGCAGTCCTTGATGTCCCGCAGCACGTCGTAGGAGGACTCTGTGCAAGTGCTGTCGTCGCTGAACTCCCCGGAGTCCTCTGTGGAATTCACCGAGTCCAAAAAGTGGCTCCTCTTGGAGCCCACGTACTGCACCATCTCTGTGCTGTTGCAAGATTTATTTAAGGCAGCTTTCTCCTCCTCCTCCTCACCATCCTCTTCCTCACCGTCCTCCTCCTCCTCCCCCCAGATGATGCCTTCCTCCGATTTGAACTGAGAAGGGTCGGTGGCACCTCCGGGCCCCCTTTTCAGGGTGTTCCTCCCGTCCCTTTTGGTGCAGTTGCCGAACACGCTGGGGAAGAAGTTGAACTGGGCATCCTCCTGTAGGGTGGTGGTCTTCTCCCGCACGTTGTCCTGGAAAGATTCGTATCTAATCTTTAGGGAGCAGACGTCGCTTCCCAAGGTGGAGTCGTCGTCATCGAACATGTAGTTATCCACGTCTTCCTCGGAAAACAGATTTACAGAAAGCTCATTTTTGGAGCAGAGGTCAAGCAGCTCAATTTTACTTTCACTAATGAAAGATTCAAAATAGCCCCATTCCTGGTTGGGATTTGTTAGTAAAGGTTCCTCACCATTGCATTTGTCTAATAGTAATCCCTCGTAATAATTTTTCTGAGTGGGGTCCTCTGAATCGCTGTCAGATTTTTCTGCATCTCTTTTGTCTGCTGCCCTCGATTTATGCATAGGGAAGCTTAAAAGCTGGTCTGAAAGCAGTTGATCCCCATATCTCATGGTTTCTCCTGTGCTCATGCAGTGAATCCCTATATCAGAGACCGAACAGGTGTCATAATCCCTATTTATATCCCCCACTTTCAAGCTTATTCCCGGCTCTGCATCAATGCCGTCCTTTGATTCAATAAAGCAGCCCAGACAGGTCCGGCTCGGCTGCATCAAGCAGTCGCCCGTCAATGCCGACATGCCCCCGGGCTCCATCATGGTGAAAGGAGCCTTCTCGCAGTCGCCCGGCAGCGACCAGGAGCTCATGCCCTTTGTCACGCAGGACGTGAGGGAGATGGCGTGGGCGGACGAGTCATCCGAGGGGTGCTCGGGCACATCCGTCAGCCGCAGGGGTGATGGGGGGCTCAGCAAACACGGCTTCTTCGAAGTCAGGGGAGGCAGTGCCCGGGGGCACCCGTGGCTTTCCTTCGGAGCTGTCGTCAGGGCTGAGAAGGCGGCCGCGGCCTCGGCGGCGGTGCAAGGCCTCTCAGCGCCGTCCAGGGCATGTGGTTCTGGGAGGGCGGCGGGGGAAGGGAAAGGAAGGAAGGAAAGAGAGAAAAAAGAGAGGCTTTACAAACCCTGAGGTCATGCTCGGGCTCACCACCCCAGTTCCCCTTCTCCCTGAGGTTTGGAGGCAACTTGGCCCAACTCCCTCAGGATGGCGCGGACGGCCTTCGGGCACGAGCGCGGTCCTTCCCTTCTGGGGTCTAATTCTGGTGATGAGGAAGGACGGGAGAGGTAAACACTCTCCCCCCCATCCTGCAGCCAGCTGGAAGAGGTACAAGAGTATGTTTAAAAACCCACCACCATCCGTTCTTTCCTCCTCATATACATACCGTTACCTGGATACTGCCTCTCAAATCTGACAAGGTTATTAAAAAACAAAACAAGCCTAATAAAAACCTTCCCATCAACATCGAAAACATTAATGGAAAAATCAGATTCTTAAAGACACAAACCGTCCCCCCTGTGGTGCCTGCAGCTGAAACATACCTGAACTGCCTTACTGCTCAAAGATTCAACGAGTTGCAGCTAGCTTTAAACACACAGCAGTCTTTTTATCACTGTCCATGCCGAGGGAAAGTAGAAGGTAACACCGAGTTTCAAGCAACTGCTGTTACAATTATTGTGGTTTTGCCATTCTTGCCTGCTTAAAAATGTAAAGATTTGGGTTGTTTGTTTTTTTTTTTTTTAAACTGAAGGACTTTTTTGACTTTCACTTCGTTGCACTCTTTTGTGGCAGAATGAAGTGGTGAATGTGCTGTTATCTGACTTCTGGCTCAATGGGCGATACCACCCTCGAAATTTCAATACAATGTCTTTTCAGCCACAAATATGCTCTGATATCTCTGCATTCAAAACATTCATACCAATGTGTGCATCCCTTTCAGCCAGAGCCCTCTGCTGACCCGGAACCAAGCCTGGTGCTTCTGTAGTGCCTCATGTCTTCCCTTTTCGGTGGCTCCACGGAAGGCTGAGGAGTGAGAGTGGCAGCAGCGCGCTGAGGAGGAACAGGTGCTTTAAATGCAATGAGAGCACCAGGCTGTTATAAGAAAGGGGGAATCTGAGGGGATTTGGCACCTATATGGCTGCTGCAAACCTCTGCAACAAGTGCAGAAGCAATAAGAGAGGCAGGTCTCCTCCTGCACCTATGGCACC
The DNA here is from genome assembly GCA_013401255.1 of Urocolius indicus. Lineage (NCBI taxonomy): Eukaryota > Metazoa > Chordata > Aves > Coliiformes > Coliidae > Urocolius > Urocolius indicus. The sequence goes on along the minus strand of WBNH01006686.1, from coordinate 62,607 downwards.
TGAACCAGTTGGTCAGGGAAAGCTCACAGAATCACAGCATGGTGGGGTTGGAAGGGCCCTGCAGAGCTCCTCCAGCCCAAGCGCCTGCTCAAGCAAGTTCCCCTGGCTCAGGGGGCACAGGAACGTGTCCAGGTGGGTTTAGAAACCTCCCGAGAAGGAGCCTCCACACCCTCCCTGGGCAGCCTGGGTCAGTGCTCCCTCACCTCAGCACCAAAGGACTTTCTCCTTGTGTTGAAGTAGAAATTCCTGTGTTCCAGCTTGTGCGTGTTACCCCTCATCCTGGCACTGCCCACCACAGAATACAGAAGACTGGCCCCATCCTCTCGACACTTGCCCTTTAGGTATTTCTCAGCATTGGAAAGATTTCCCCTCAGCCTTCTCTTCTCTAGACTAAACAGCCCCAGTTCCCGCAGCCTTTCCTCCTCACACAGATGTTCCATCCCCTCAGCATCAATGTGTCCCTGCACTGGCCTCTCTCCAGCAGTTCCCTGTCCCTCTTGAGCTGAGGAGCCCAGAACTGGATACGATGAGATCACAGAATCAGAGATGCCCACTGTGCTGCTGAGCAGAGCAGGGCTCCCGCCTGCAGGTGGGCAAGATGAAAGGGAGTGGGATGCAACAGAGGACTGCCTGCCCATGGCCAAATATAACACTTAGAGGAGGTCAAAATCGCCTTAATCTTATCCCAAAAGCTCCCAGCAGTTTTGTGCTACAGAGCCTCAGGGACAGCACTGTTGGTAAAATCTTACACCGGTACAAGCTGCAGTTGGAGACGTGCAGAGCTCTGAGGACTTGGAACAGCTTCTTGAACCCTACACAAATCCAACCAGAAATGCAATGCAATGCCTACTAACATCTTCCACCTGCGTGGCTTGGAAAAGGCCAGACTTGACTTGCTAGAAGTCTGTGCTGCTCCACTTCCTTCAAAAAGGGGTTAAAAAAAATGGAAAGGCATTCTTTTTAAAAGCTGAGTTTTGAGCCCCTCCCACCTGTTTTTACATCAGAAATGCAGAGGTGGTATCTTTTCCCCTAAGCACCAAAACAAATTAACCAATGCAGTTCCACTTCAGAAGTAAAATAAAATAAAGATCAGCTTGGAGCTGACAGGCAGCATGGAAAATTGGAGGATAAAAGGAGACTGTCTGTGAACGCTGCGAGATCCAAAAAAGGAGGGAGGTAGAAAGCTGAAATTCAGTCTCAAATGCTGCATTCAATAGGCAGAGATGCCATTATATAAAATAAACTGTCTCTGGGTGTTTCTTTAGGCCTATACCTGTGTCAGGGAGCTTAACTCCTGTGAAACACAAACGCCAAAACTTCCTTTTCTAGGGCTTGTATCAGACTAAAATCAGGTGCACGTTCAATCGATGCTCTGAAGGAAACGAGACTCCAAAAGACTGCAGTTAAAAACCAAAATGCTGGAGAAGCAGAATCACCTTTCCTGGTTTAATTCAACAGCCACCCGAGAGCAGACGGGCAGCCTGAGAGGAAAAACACTGCAGCATCCTGCTGTAGATGGGCTCTGAGGGGAGGCCAGACTCTAACTGGGCACTGCAGCAGCCCAAGGGCTGCTCTGGATTCTCTGCAGCCAGCACCCATACATAGTTATAGCGAAAGGAGGCAAAAAGCCCATCCCCAGTGTCATCACAGGTGGCATCAGAGCTGCTTGCTGGCTTGCTGCTTTGGATTCAGCAGCAACTCCTACACAACAACATTTAATTAAAGCACTTTTTAAGCCCTGTTTAATTGAATTTCATGAAATCACCCACCTTTACCGAGCAGGTAAGTGCTGATTTTACTGCCTATTGGATCAGACAAGGCGACCACGGCTGGAAAATCTCCTTGCAGCTGTCACCAGCTGCAGCTTTACGATGTGTAGACATGAAGGAACCGGGATGATGAAGAGAAATACCTCCTAAAATCACATTGTAGGGGCAAGCCCAAGTGTGCAATTCATCTGCCACCAGCACATGTTGTGGGGTCTTCACAGGCACCCCCGTGTCTGGAGTTGCCCCAGGATTTTAGAACTGAACAAAACCATTCGCTTCTACACGTCTTTGTTTTGAGACCACAGAAGGATTTCAACTTACAAGATGTCAGAGGAACAAGTCCTTGATACCTAACGGGGTCACAATTATTTGTAACTAAGTACCTCTCTCCCTCTAGGTTTAGAGACTGATACAAAAATGTACAAAGCTATGAAATGAAACATAAAAACACCACAAAGAAGGAAAAAGTCAAGCTCTGCCTCGATGCTGCACTGCCTCTGCACCTGCTGTGGCTAGTGACTGAAGTCCAAATGACTTGAGAAAACCTCAGAGGCACATTTATTTCAATCAGGTTTTCAGGCATCAGAGCACTGGTACTCCTAATTAGCTACTGCTTTCAAAATCCAGTATGGAATTGATTAAATAAACACAGCCAAAGTTGGGTAGTTTGTGCAGGCTGCTGGAAGGGGCTGATCCTTCCCAACTGATGTCAATGGACGCCAGAATGACTTGGTGGCTCCCAGGAGCACAACTGTGGCCAGCAGCACCTCTGCAGGCACCGAAGCAGTGTTACAGGCCAGGGATCCCATGTGCTGGCTGATAGGCCATGCATAAAAGGCAATAATCTCACAAGTCCAACTTTCCCTTTCCATGGGTGCTCATCTGTCTTTGTTTCTTCTACCCAGTCTCTAATTTTTCCCCAGTTGGTAGGGACTAAGTATCCTTCACTCAAATTTTGTCGAGGTTGGCTAGTGGGCTTGGCAGTAATTGCAAAGAGAGGGAAAGATTTCCAACAGACAGAGGAGCTACATAGTCTTGTATCACTTCTTTTCCCTAAGAAACCAAACTAAAATCCATTAATACAAGCTGCACATGTCTGTGAACATTTCCAACTCTGCATACAAATGGGCAAAAGCAGCCTTGTTACGACCTGAAGAGGTGTAGATTCATAGCTGGAGTGACATCTGGGCAGAAAACACCCATTTACCCTCCTGCTCCACATGGCAGAGATACCTACAAACCACTGAAATTAAATACACAAAAGGAATTAGGAAAACAAGTTGCCTTGCAAGTTGTCGCTGCTCCCTCATGTACTGTAATTAAGTTCCTTACCATTTTCTTTCACCCCATTAATCAGGATAGTTTCTTGGTCTTCTGAGGCACAATCCTGCTCTTGTTGGTCATCCATCAATTTAACCTCTTTCTGTTCACTCCATGCCCCACTGCATCTGGCCAACCTGCACATTTCCAGAAACACAACCAGAGTCAGTACAATTCCCAGGATCAGCTCAAGGAACCGTGAATAAAAAAGATCACAAGAAGAAAAAAGCCCCACACAACCTCACTTGCTGCCCTCACCCTGCTCAGGAGTGCAAACACCACTCATTCAGGCTACTGTATTTCCCTTTTCCACTACAAAAGCCAAGTCCAACAGATTTTAGCAAGGTTACAATGCTACAGAACACCCCATTTCCTTCCCCAAGCTCCTTCTTTAGAAGGTGGAGAAGTGCTCTGTACATGTGCATCGCTCAAAGCTGCTTTGTAGAAGCAGGTTAAGTGCTCATCTCTAGGTGGGTGAGCAGAGACATAAAGATAAGAGGACTCACCCCAGTTCAGACAACAGCAACTCTGCGTTGGAGTAGGAAGAGAATACCAACCAGCTACCTCTCTAGTCTTCCAAGGTATGGGAAGCATGAAAACCTGGATGGCAGGTATGGAAAAATCCCCAAGAAAGCTTTTTTTGAGGGGGAAAAAAAAGATCTCACTACTCTCATTCTTTGCTAAGAACATTTCATCATGAAAACTCCTTCCTTGGAAGCCTCGTTTTCCTGACACCCACCACCACCATCCCCACTGAGTGAAGCTTCATCTCCGTTGTATGACCACCAGTCGTTGCTGACTGGACTTGATGGGACTTTTCCAAAGCAACAAAAGTGAGATCAGAATCAAAGCCCAGATTTTTTCCCTTCCTCAGCTGAAGATCCCTCCGTGTTAAAATGATTGTGTGCCTAGAGAGAGGGAGAGAACCACACAACAGAAAGATGTGGCTGATGCCCTGGGCACGAGCAGCAGAGGATAACCCTCATCACTACTCTTGATGGACACAATTTCACCCCTTTGACTCTCAATTCAACTCAGAATCTGCTTTTTCTCCTTCTGGCAACTGGGACCCAACTTTTTCCTCTCTTGTAGAACGGGTACTAGATCAAAGCACTAGTGTAGATGATGTTCTTTGTTTGCATTTGTGGGTGTTTTTTAAAAAACCCAACATTTGTCACTGTCTGATGTTCCCACAGTCTTCACTGCCCTGGGTTCAGCAGCCAAACTTCATTCATATTCACATTTGCCGTGGAGTCCTCTTAATTAACGTGAAATCTTTTACAACCGTCTTAGCAAGTGAAACCTTCACTGAACTTCAAGATGTTGTGACACTGAGAGTAAGATAAGAATAACAAGCACCAGTAACTCAATTCCTTTGCATATTTAGAGGAATATTTAAGTAACCCTGAGAGTTTTGACTTTGACACAAATCCGTATCGCAAAGCTCTGGAAAAGGCGGTTTGCTGCGGTAAGATCCCTCTCTCCCAGCAGCACCCGCACCATCCCCACCACCCCAGGCTCCCATGGTGGTTGAGAAAAGCTCCAAGTGAAGCATTGCTGATGTGTTGTAACAGGAGTGACTCGAAAAGCACAGATCAGGGAGTTATTGGCAGGGAACTTGAAGGAGATTAACTTCCAAGCATGAAAGCTGTTCTGTGTTTTCCAGGAATGGTCTACAACTTGGTGCCTCCTTGATAATATCTCCTGTCTGTTCAACATATCTTCATTAATATAAATATTAATAAACTTCATTTTGAGAATAGCTATTAATGAAAACATGAATAAAATCTTGTAAGGCTCAGGAGAACCAGAGGCTTCTCAAGAGACCACAGAACCACCACTGACCCCTGCCTGACTGCTGGCGAGGGGGCTGTTTGCTCTGGGAGCAGGAAAAGCTGAGTGGAGTAAGGAGCTTCAAGACATAATGACCCGATAGATACGTTTTGCACACCCTCATGGTTTGCCAGGTGGGAGAGAAATGTGCAAAGCTCTTCCACTTCGATTAGCCAGGGGCAGGTAGGGTTGGAGGATGGTGCAGTTGGCGATGCAGGTTTACAGATCTGGATGCTTTGCTCACTTCAGGGCACGCTGTGTGGATGATCACATCATCTTCAACACAGAGAGAAGCTTATAATCAACGTTTCTGTACACTTTGATCTCCAGGGTCTTTCTGAAGTGCAGAGGTGATGCTCTGATAGAGGCTTATCCATGCACGGTGACCAGCAAAGTAAAAGGTGAGAGGCCTTGCCACCGTGCCTCGCTTGCCACTGTCTGTAGCTGAAGGGCTTCAGCATTCAGAAACTACATCCACAATTCATTCTATTAATCCTCCTAATTATTTGCAACCTAGTTGACACTGCTGGCCCTCCACGACACCTTGCAGCAACGTGCACTGCAGCTTCTGTGCTGCGTGAAATGGACCCGCTTGTGCTTGCTTTGAGCCTGCTCTCCTCCAAAGGACAGGTCATGTTTTCTCACAGAAACACAGCCTCAGTCCTAGAAAGCACTCATTTAAATATTTAACAGTATTTATATTCACAGGAGAACCACAGCAATGTTTCAGGTTACCCAGGTATGTAAGCCAAATCAGGATACTACTGACCTTTTCCTCACCATTCAGTGTTTAACCCACGGGTTGAAGTGTAAGAGCTGACCCAATGTTGCTGTGGAAAGCTTCATTCTGCAAGTCAGGTCTTTGTTTTATTGGTATGATGAGCTGAAACCTGCAGTTGTAAGCTAAGAAGCACAAGCACAGTCAGGTTTGCTGACCTGACTGTTGCCTGGGTGTACTGGTTTATAGCCATTTGGTGTAAAATGCGACAGGTGGCCTGTTTTCACCCAGTAACATAATCACTGCCATATTAAAGCAATGACTTGTAATGAATCATAGAATCGTTTTGGTTGGAAAAGATCTTTAAGATCATCAAGTCCAACCACTCACCCCACACTGCCAAGCCTACTTTTTCAAATGAGAAGGCAAAGAACATGAAAGCAGGCAGCTGAGCAAATGGAGGCAGATAAAGAGAGGGGAAAAGAGGTAGGGGAACCCGTGAGACTTTTGATCTCCTGTTATTATTTGGGATGTGTGTGCACAAGATTGAGGGAAGTGCATAAAGGACCTTCCCAGTGGATACAATTTAAAGGCTGGAGAAGACAATGACAATGATGATGAGCAAGCAGAAAGAGGATGTGCCTGTGGATGACTATTTGCCTTGAGTTGTAGTAACTCAGAGAGCAGAGCTGAGCTCTAGAAACAAGCTGAACAGAGTAGAGTTCAGATGGGAGATCTGCACATACAGTTGGAGAGAGATGAAGTGCAAATGAGACAAGACAATGCGAAGTTTGCAGGGACTGGCTGAACAAGAGAACCTTCTGGGAGCAGTGTGACCATGAAAGGTCAGATCCCAAGAGGAACAGGGAGAAACACTGGCAACTGCAAAAGAAAAGCTGACAAAGGGGCTTGATATGATGCAGAACAAGAAGAAAACAAAGACAGGGAATAACAAAGAGGAGGAGAACAGCTGGGTCCCTGGGAAGAAAAATGAAACCAAGAAAGGCCTGGGGTATAAAGGTGATGGGCAGAGAATACCCCAGGTAGCAGGAGACCACAGAACATCTGTGGACAGAAGAATGAAAGGGAGAGAATGTGGATTTCAGACAGTATCAGCACATTGAGGAGACCCGCAGCCAGGGTCACGCTGCTATGTAGAACCGACAGGAGGAAAATCAGGCACCAGCTTGAGGTTTATGAACTTGAGCTGCAGGAAGATGACGGCAGGCAGAAGCCAGTGCTGTAAGATGCGGAGTCGGATGAACTCCAGGTCTCTGGAGGAGGAGGGCAGGAGCACAGCTTGGCAGGCTGTGCTTCAAGAACGGTCGCAGGTGGTTCAGCCATCAGGAAGAATTTAGAAGGATTTTTCTTGATTGCACCATGTACTTTAGGGCATTGGGCTGCTAAGATCACAGCTGGCAGGGGAGAGGAAGATGCTGGCAAAGAAAGAGGATCAAAGGGAAGAAGTTGCAGAAAGCAATAATCCGACTAGTTTTAAGCGTGAGATGGACAAATTAACAGACAGAAGGATGGGATGCAGTTGCCCATGACAGCAATGCACAGGACTCGGTGACCTGAAGAAATCCCTTTCAGCCCTACGACTCACGTCAGGTGAATGACTGTAAGTGCCTCAAAAAAAAAAAAAAACAAAACCAAAAACCCCTCAGCACCACAGCTGAGAAAATTTTCCATTCCTCACAGTTCCTGTCAACTTTCCCACTGCTTGTGCTAATGGGGCTGTTCCAAAGCCGTTAGCGGCGAGACTGCGTGCACAGCTCTGGGTGAGCACAAACACAGCATCCCAAACAGACCCCCACTGTAAACTCCTGCTGCCCTGAGAAGGTGTCCTTAGCACAGATGGCCAAGGAACCCAAAGCATTTTTCAGTTCTGTTTTAAAAGCTCATGATACTCGAGAAATTTTATGGGCACTGGTATTGCCAGAGCAGAGGGAAATGTATTCAGAGTGAAAACACACGTCCCAGCAAGGCCTCGTTAGCTCCCTCTACTCCCAGCCATTATCTAGAGGCAATATCCTGATAGAACATCCCTTCATCAGTTCTTTAGAGTAAAACCAGGTGATTTTTTTTTCCTACAAATTCAACAGGGTGTGCAAAGCCACACCAGCACGAGCAATGCTCCCTAGGCAATGAAATGGAGGGCTGCAGGTTATTTACCTAGAACAGAGGAGGAAAGACCTGAATCACAATGCTAAAATGCCTGGATGTGCTCCCACAGCCACCCCCAGTCACATAAAGAATGGGCCTTACATTCACTTTAAAACTGGCACGTTTTTGTACAGCTTGGATTTAAGCACGTTCCTACTAACATTAGCTTTACAAAGGCAAAACCTGAAACGTCAAGTTACACAACCAGGAGGGAAAAATGCATCTGCTCAATGCCTGTCCTCTACAGAGAAAGCAACAAGTCCAGGACATGTCCATTTCCCTCCCCAGTGTTGCATGCAGCGGTCCTGAATGAGGGTTTACAAAGTGTACAGGAAGGGGTTTATCACTTTACTGCCATCAGATGTGCCCTGTAGGTGGAAAACCCTGGTTCCCCACACACCAGCCCAAAGAGAAGTTGTGGCAAGGGAGCTGCTGGAGAGATTTCCTCTGCCTGAGAGGACTCTTCAGACCCTACCTTGGGAAGGAGCAACGATTTGGCTCATAGCATTTTCCATCAGAAGCAGTGTTGGTTGTAGTGATGTCCTGGATGCACTTGCAGGAGAGAAAACCAGCCATGACTGGCACGTAATCCAGAGCTTGGCCACTTACCTATATCCACATATAGGTGAACATTTCCTTGTTCTCCTTTCCTGGGCCTCAGCATTATGCTGTTGGGGCTTAATACACTCCTTCCAAGCAGAGGAGGGAAAAAAATCTACCAGGTAAAAATAAACAGCCTACTACACTGCCTGAAAGCTCATCTACACATATGGGAGTTGTATTAGATGGACTAGATAATGGGTTAGCAATAGCTGTTCCATAATTAAAGTTGCAAGAGTGTTTTGGCTTAAAGCTGAATAAACAAAAGGTCACCAAGCATCCAGACAAAACCCAACGTGCCCGTTCCTATTTACACACAGCTTTTACATCCCAAGTGCTTTTATTTGTTGTAGCTCAGAAGGGTAGGTGGAGAGGGAGTATTCAAAGCAAAGGAAAATCTTTTTCTGGAGAAGGTGGGGGAAGAAAGTGAAGAAGATGTGGCTTTTCTTCCCCTGCAGAGTTGTGAATAAGCTCAGGTGTTCTATATCTGCAGTTATATCTTTCAAGAAAAAAGAGCTTTAGAGAAATTAATTACATGTCAGAGCCTCTGACAGGTCTTTTAAGAATTATGATACTTTTGAATGAAAACAGTATAGACTTAAAAAGAAATACCATGTAAATGTCTCTGAGATATTTACATTCAGTGGAGTAATAGTAGAAGAGAATTCAGCTCTGTGGGTGGTAGGAATGGATGCTGAACACGCCGTGCTCTTCCTAATAACGACCTCCCTACCCTTGAAGGACTTCACTAACTCTCCTGCAGAAGCACAAAACAGAGTTTAGGGGCATCTGCCAGGAATCGGCCATAAACAGAACCAACCCCTTTCCTCGCCTCTCTGGCTGCAGTCCTGAGCACGCAGCTCCTCTCCAAAGCTTCTTCCTGCACTAAAGTGGGCAGCAAGAGCTCTGCAGAGGAAAATATCCAAGTGGTTTTCTGTTTGGATGCTGTGGGGTATTTCCCCTCCCATTTTGTTTTTTCTTCCCCACTTTTAGTCCTAACAAAACCTAGAAGGGACACAGGCCAGAGAGCTTTCTGTGGAGAAATCCCCCCACACGCCTGGAGCTTATGCAGTGATGCCAGGCTCACCATTCACTGACCTGAAGGATGCTGTTTTCCACCAAGATTCTGAAATTCCCCAATCCCTTTTCTTCCAGAAATTCCATCCTTGTTTTTTTTCACTGTAATTTGATAACTGGTGGGTGAAGTGATAAAAATTTTCACTTGCCAGCAGATGGGGATATATTTTACTACTAAGTCTCTAAAAGTACCTCTCCAAGTAAACCTGTTTTTTCCAAGAATTTAGATTTTTGCTTAGGCCAAGGGTCTCCGAATTTTACCCAGCACCATGACAAGTTAAAAATACATAGAACACACATGTCAGGATCAGGAAAGGTGAAGTCTGGAAGGAGAGGTACAGTGTGAAACCATCCTCTCGCTCTGGCCATCATGAAGTAGTTCTCCAGATCACAAAAGGGCTGTTGGACTCAAAGGTTCTGGTCTCAAAGTTCTTTTTCCCAGGAAAATCTCATGAGGAAATAATATCTCCCAGCAGTTTCCTGGGCTTTTCCTGTCAATGATGGTGAGCACACCTGAGAAAAGGGCACGTGAAAGAGAAACAGAAAACAAAGAAGGCCTTAGTGGATCAATCCTAGCAGTGAGACATCTAAAACCTTTCAAGAAGGTAACGTTTGACAGAGTGAATGTTAGCTGAGACTAGGTCCAGCAACCTAGGTATAAACAGAGATAAAAGCCTCCCATTAGGAATAAATCTGTGGGGGAAAAAAAAGAAAGTTGATAAAAAAAAAAAGAGCTTGCAGAGAAAATGGAGAACACAAAAAGCACCAAAAGAAGAAACAATTTAAGAACTAGTATGCTCCCAGAAGGTGTAAAGGATGGCTGGCTTGTTAATATTCATAGCAAGCCTCCACTTTTTCCTCAGCTGAAAGCAGATGCAACAATTATCACAGAGCCTGAGCCCCAACTCCAGCAGACCCCAAGATATGATATTAAGAGCAGCCTGTTTTAGAGAAGACTCTGAAATAAATGACAGTTTGTGACCTTGCTCTGGGAGGACATAAGGTGTGAGTGTTTTCAAGACTTGTCACAAACAACTTAAAGGGAAAAGGAAGGAAGTGAACAAAATTATAGCCTTCCTGACAAAGCACACGTAAAATACAGAAGGAGCTTTCTCTCCAAATGTATTCTCACACATCAAGACCAGCAGTATATCATAAAGGGAAAAAGGCAGCAATTAAAATCCTTGAGAAGCTGAAACGCATGAGGGAATGTCTGAAACACAGCATATTTCAGCATAATACTATGTGGTATTGGGGAAAGGATGGCTGCTGCACCCAAAAGATGAGAGCACCAAAATGCAAAGAGAGAGAGTGAAGAATCAATGCACTGCGGGGTGTATAAGGGATGGGTGTGAGCTGAGAGGGCAGAAAAAAGTCAAAGTGGTCGTGCAGAGAACAGAGAGATTAAGAAAATGCGAGGGAAAAAGATGGTTTGAGTCCAAAGGCAAAGGACAGAGGCCTTGGATGAGCACAGCTCAGTGCCACAGCCCCAGAGATGGCAGCTGAGAACCTGTTAGAAGGTTGCTGACCCAGGTAAGGAAGAAACAAATATCCCTTTTCATCAGATGTTGGGATGTAAGGATGTAAATTGATGGGATCAACTTACACCATGAGGCTGGGGAACTATTCCCCTGGGAATAACGAGGGTGAGGAAGTGTAAGAGGGCACTTACTACAGACTCGGGAGGGTTTCAGTGAGTACATCCATTTTTAGGGTTGAGAAGCATAAAGAGGCCTCCTGTATCCAGAGCAAGGTAGCCCAAGAGCAAGGGAAGACGACTAAGAAGAGTCACTGGGTTTCTTTTTGGCCATCCTCTCTGAATTTAGAAAAGGGGAAGGCAATCAAGCAATAGTTAGTGTCACCAGCTGCATCGTTTGGACAAGCACTGGCAAGCTGACGGGTAGATTTACAACTCCTGAAAATAGAAAAGAATACAAAGTTTGGATTAGCTGTGATGGCCTAAAGTAAAGACACTTTTATAACATGAAAAAAAGATGAACACCCTTACCCAAAGACAGGCAATTTCACAACCGACGACAGCCAGATCTAGTATTAAGCCATTAGTACAGACCTATTAAAACAATCAGTGGTGAAAATTGTCACAGGTACAGCTGCCACTTACTCCTCAGGACAGGTATATAATTTTATGAGCTAAATCCATCCTTTCTGCCTCAGCAGGCAGGCTGCTGGTTGAGGGCTTCTGGTCCAGCCTGATCAAAGGTCACCTCAGAAGAAAATTAACAGCAGCAGCTATCCAGCCAGGGTTAGCTCCTTCCTTTCACAGCTTATTAGGATTACTAATATGTTTAGAGAAGCAGAAGTTACCTTTGTCTGGGATGGGATGAGGGGAGGGCAAGAGAGGATTTTAGGGATTTCCTGAACTTAGCTCTTGATGCATCAAGACTGTAAAGAACAGAGGAAAAGGGAGTATTGGTTGGAAGAGCAAGACCTGAATATATCTGAAAAAGGAAGAACCCTGATCTCGCTTGTCCACAGCACCGGCACATATTTTAGGACACGATACACTCTGTATAGCTCCATGAGCGTCATAAATCAGCATGTCTCATTATTTTCTAGCAGACCTGGCTTCAGCAGATGGGATCTCAAATATAACCAATGTTTGGGAATAGCACACATCTACCCTATGCAGACTTTCAGCACAAGATATACACCAAGATTTTCAGGAGCACCTAAGAGCAAACAAATAAATTGTTATGGGAAGCTGGCAAGGCCATGAAGAGAGTGAGTAGCTCATTAACAAGGCTTATTAACAAATCAATTAACACAAATCACCATTATCAGCAATATACCAAAACAGAGCAGACCAGGATTGATGCCCTTCCAACCCTGGGATTCAAAAGCTGGCAGACTGGTCCTAAAACATCACCTAATACAAAGAATTAGAGCTTAATCGACTGTTGTGCAAATTAGTAAATAAACTCATTCTCTGAGACACACACTAGACGAGCCAAAGAGAAGCTAAAAATGGTTGTCAATCCCATTCGTGATACTGAGGAAAACAGATGTTTCACTTGGGAGAGAAAACAGACACTTGTGGACAATTTTAACGGGAATCTCCCCTCTCAACTGTCTATTTTAGCTCATGTGAGAGGTAAAACCCTGCCTCAGCCAGAACCAGGAGAGAGTGTCCATAAACGATCCCCCAAGGGAGGGGAAAGCAGAAACCGCCACTTATCCAAAGCAAACAGACACATGTTGGTTTACAGCTGAATTTTGAGGGCTCTGAAATGTTTTAATTGCTCTGATTAATCAGATTATGCATGGAGGAGATACTCTTTCCCACAGGAAGGAACCAAAGACAGCTGCAGTAAGCATATCTGAGCAACATGGTTTAGTGGTAGGCTTGGCAGTGTTTGGTTAGTGGTTAAACTTGATGATCTCAAAAGTCTTTTCCAACTTTTCCAATCCAAGTGATTCTATGATTCTACACAGGTGTCAGATTGTACCAACTTTCTGTTTTACAGGCTCAGTTCATCAATGGGTGTCAATAAGGAGTGTTGGCTTCCACACTGGCAGACAGCCACACCATGCCCGAGCTGGGTGTGTGGCTCCAGATCACTCAGAAGACAAACTGCTGATAAAACAAAGAGGACACTTAATGCACTACATGACAGTTCCAAAAATAATGTTTGAGATACCAAAGTCCCAGACCAAACTGAACAGGAAAACAGCAACAGAGTAATTCTTCTTTAGAGTCAAGAATTTACCTTTTTGTCTGTCAAGAAGAGCTGGGCTTGCTGTGCTAGCATGTGGGGTTGCCTTGATGGGGGTAAAATTAGCAGGTGAAGCCCCAACTGCTGCCACTGCTCTATGCTCTCTCTGCCTGCCAACCTGCCAGCCTTTATGGGGAGAAGAAAAGATGCTTAAAGATAGCCCCTAATGTCGCTTTCATTTTGCCTTGCCTCCTTAAAAGCAACTGTATTCCGAATGTGTGTTTTTCACTCAATCTCCAGATGGAAAGTTGAGATAAATCAGAAATGTTAAGGGTCTGCATTTCTGAGAAGAATTAGGCTGGAATGATTAAAAACCCCCCACTCTCATAAATCTGCAAAGGTTGGAAATTCAGAGGAACAGTGGGGTATTAACCTCACAAAAACACGAGGGCCTCTCCAAAGCTAATTATGTATCAGTCTAGTCTAACATAACAAAAGCCATTAAAGAATAGTTCAGGATAGAGGCTTCCTGATGGGCAGAATTGCTTCATTTAAATGAACTTCTTACCCGAATTCTCCTTCTGCTGCAGTATTTACAGGTAGGTCTACAAGACTGTATCTTAAAAAGCTTAGCAAACTCTTCCTATGAATCTGATCAGGAAATACGAGAGACCAAGGTCAAGTGCATTAATATTACAGAAGCTTACTAAGGAAAGGGATGTTTCACAGTCCCTTGCACACTGGATATTATCAAATAACTCAGCTGAAGAATGGTGTGTAAAATTTGGTTTAAGGATATGGATTAATACAGAGCCAGAAGAGCATGAGGAAATGTATTTCACAGAGGCATGCTGAAGAAAAGACTCAGTCCCAAACTTCACAATTACCCCTTTTTTTTTGACTTCTTAAGGTTTCCTAGCAGAAATATTCTCTTCTCATCCCTATTAACCACCACCAGCTTTTAAAAAAAAAGAAGAAAAGAACTGGGTTTTTTTTCCCTTTCTCTCCTGTACAAATTTGTAATATATTAAAGTTTGGACTAAGGAGGGCAATTAAGCTGGCTGGTGCTGGAGGAGGATATGAAAGCTCATCAAGATATTTGCAGTAACCCTAGTGGGGTAAACAATTTCTCCTTTCTAATATCTTGAAATTAGAAATTTTATAGGAAAAAAGAAATCTTTGTAAAACTCCTTCATCTCTTATTAGCAATTAGCCAACACAAACTCAGGATAAAAAGAGTGAATTTCTAAAGCAGACATAACTTTCATAATAGCACGGATAGGCAGTCCAAAGAACTGAGTGTTTGGCTTAGGCAGAGGAAGAAATGAAGCTAGAGCAATGGCAGGAAGCTATTCTTTCTCTTATGGTTTGGTTGCACCAAGGATAAAATGTGAAGACGCTGGTCATCACCAGCTTTGACAAACTAAGGAACGCAGATTGCTGGAAAAGAAGCAAAGGTGAGAGATATGCCCCCAAAAAAGTAGTGACATTCCTCGTGGATGTGGAACACAAAAATCCCTCAGCAGTTAAATCCAAGCTCCTAGTCAGATTCTTTGAATATTCATAAAACAAACTTGAGGTTTTATAAGGATTTGTCCAATTTTATACATATAAATTACTATATTGATAACAGATGGGCTCTTCCATATGATTTCCTTTTTAAACTTTCAACTTCCTTCAATATTCCTGTGTGGGAAAAGAAAGCCTGTGCGTTTATCTCCAGAATACAAAGCTGGAGTCATTTCTGCTCCTTTGCTCTTGCTTTCAAAACCTTTAATTACACAAATGGGTATCAGCTCTTAAATAAATCATCATCATTTTTTTCCCAGACATCACCTTGGTGGGTTGGGTCTGCCAGACAAGGCAAACCTAAAAGTGACTTTCACTTACAGAAACTCTATGGTACCTACTGACTTCCACATTTTCATCATAGAGTGAGTAGGTTCCTACAGATGACACAGTTAGACCACCAGATTTTACAGGCAAAAGGGCTTCAAGGTCCCACCCTGTGATGTGCATCTGAAAGAGCAAATGTTTCTGACTGAAAAAGGAATGAGGGTAGGTAGGAAAAGCAGACGATCAAAACACTCATCACAGTCAGAAAACAACTTATTAGACCTGATAAGGAGTCTGAATTAATGACAATTATAAGACACCATCCATTTTTAGCTAATAATTCAGAAAAGGGATGAATTATTGGAGGAATAATGTATGATCATTTGTTTAAAGTCTTATTCTAATGTATATGCTGGAGGAAGCAGAGTTAAGCTTTGCACGAAGCCTTGAACACTCAACAGTTCTGGATGGTCACACCTTCCCATTCAAATGCAGAGATTTCACAGCACCGTGTTTAGATATAAAATACAGTGGCTGGTTTAGTTTATAGGGCTCCTGCATTTATAAAACAGCAAGCCAGTTTTTTACAAGGCCATTTTACGTGCCTTCTACTTCTCCTCCGCTTTCTTATTCGTGTTTAATAAATCTGCCAACGTTTGCCTTTGAGAACTGCTTCATTTATTTAAAACTCCCCAAACAACCTCCATCCACCACTCTGCATGCCTTAGCAGTTCACCCAATTAGGGGAAAGCTTCAATTAAATTTAAAGCTACGTCTCTTATATTTTCGCTTGGAAAGGGTTTGGGTTCGGTCAAAACGCTTGAAGGCGATTTCTGGAGGCAAAATCCTGCATTAAGAGAGATTACAGCTCCTAAGATATCTGTCCAAATCTCCATCTGTATCCAGGTAACAATCTGGAATGCTGATATTTAAGAGGAAAAATATCTGGACAGCTGCCCCAGCTCCCTGGGAAGCGATGTTTAGTTAAAGTCTTGGATATCACTGAAAGAAGATGTGGAGATGTCACACTGCGGCTGAAGCATTTTTTCAAGTGTTGAATTATTCACCCGTGAATCTCAGATGTGAAATCCAAATGCTCCGGTACTGCCCTGGCTTTAGACAATGTCTAATTCCTTTCTGTGCCACTGCAGGGTCTCTTCATCAGCTTGCTTTCATCTATAATCACAGCCAGGTCATGGATTATTAGTCATATTCACTGCAGAATTCAAACCCCGCTACACCAATCAACCAGCCGGGGACTCCCAAAACTCTCCCCCCCTCACCATGAACAACAGAGGACCCCGATGCTCCTGATGCTGGTTTGCAGCAGGCACAAAGAGGTACAAATCACAGCAGCCACTTGCCCTAGAAAGGAGAGAGTGAGCTGGGGAGAGGTCACCAGAACAACCTGCTGCTGCCTCGGCTCTGCCCACCCATCCCATGGCTCGTGGAGAGCAGCTCAGGGCACAGTCTGGGAGATGAGTACAGGCTGCATTTGTATGCTGGGAAAGCCACATGGCCACACCACGCATGTCTCAAGCTGGGAGTATCTTTGCCACACACACTGCCCTTGCCTGGGAAGTAAACTGGAGGCCAATAGCATCTTGGGGGGTATTAAGAGCGTGCATGAGAAAGAAGTAGGTCGAGAGAGGTTCTCCTCCCCATCTACTCTCTCCTGGTGAGGCTTTGTGTCCAGTTCTAGGGTCTCCAGTTCAAGAGGGACAAGGAATTGCTGGAGAGAGGCCAGGGAGGGCTGCCAAGATGATCAGGGGACTGGAAGTTCTCTCTGACTAGGAAAGGCTGTGGGACCTGGGGCTGTTCAGTCTAGAGAAGAGAAGGCTAAGGGGGAATCTTACCAACGCTGAGAAATACCTAAAGGACACGTGTCGAGAGGATGGGGCCAGTCTTTTTTCTGTGGTGGCCACTGTCAGGACAAGAGGTAACAGGCACAAGCTGGAACACAAAACGTTCTGCTGGAGTATGAGGAGAAACTCCTTTGGCATTCAGGTGAGGGAGCCCTGACCCAGGCTGCCCAGGGAGGGTGTGGAGGCTCCTTCTCAGGAGGTTCCCAAATCCACCTGGACAGATTCCTGTGCCCCTTGAGCGAGGGGAACCGGCTTGAGCAGGGAGTTGGGCTGGAGGGGCTCTGCAGAGCCCTTCCAATCCCCACCATCCTGGGATTCTCTGACCTCCCCTCCCTTACAACCCAGCATCAAACACTTTCAATTTTGTCCAACTTTTTTTAAACTAAGAGGAAGTCAATGTGTTTCCTTGTTCCTTCTCCATGCAAACATAGTGTGAAGAAAACAAAACCATAAGCAAAGGCATTTATCAGCTGTTGCTGGAGGTGTTACTCTACACCTCGAGCCACGTGCCTGCGATTGTTTCATCCAGAGGACCTCAGTGGCGTCTGCGACGTTAACGAGTCTTAGAGAACAGGGGACAGAAATACTACAGGCAGTGCTGCGGCAAAGACAAATAGGTAAACATCCTCTCCCTGACGTTAGTTAATACATCACAGTTTTATTCACTCAGGGCAGCCATGAAATCAATTCTCCAGTAAAAATAAAATATTTGTATCCAAATCTGTGCTCACAACACGAGCGAGTCTGGGAAGGGTGGAACAGGGAGGGAAACCTTGTCTTTGCCATACAGCTTAAATCTGCCAATTTGTCTTTGCCTAATGCAAAGCCCTGCTAAGTACTTTGTTTTCCACAAAACATGAGATTTGTCATTTTTTTTCCTCAAAAGTAAACAATCCGTCTGTGTAAGAACTTTCTCAGAAGTCAGCAGCGATCTGTTCCCGGCCTCTCAAAGACTCTTTAATGTAATTTCCAAAGCATCCTGCCTGGGTTGGTGGCAACGATGGAAATCACAATAACTGCTAAAAATGATTTAAAAAACCCTTCTCTTTGGTAAAGCGAACAACAGGTCAAAAATCCTTTCTTATTTCTGAATAAACTTCTGAGCCTCACACCATAAACAACAAGACTCTGACAAAGTCAAAACCAAACCAAGAGTGGCCTGTTAAATGCTGGAGTAGGAATTAAAGCTTTCACATCATTTCCCCTGGAAAATCAAGACCAGATTATGGACAACTCCTCAGTTGCGATAGGACAAGAGGAATTGGGCTCAAGTTGCCCCAAGGGAAGGCTGAGATTGGAGCTGAGGCAGAGCTTTTTCCCTGAGAGGGGTGTCAGCCCCTGTGCCAGGCTGCTCAGGGAGCTGGGGCAGTCCCCAGCCCTGGAGGGATCCCAAAGCCGTGGAGCTGAGGTGCTGAGGGCCGTGGGTTAGTGCTGGGCTGGGCAGGGCGAGGGGAGGGCTGGGACTGCAGAGTTTAAAGGGCTTTTCCAGCCAAAATAATTCTATGATAAAAGGATGTGGGGAGGATGTGACTTCCATGTCCCATGGCAGCACAAGAAGACGTGGGTGTCTTCAAGGGACTGAACATAACACATACAACACCTTATTCTCTTTTAGGCTTAACAATCTTATTCCCCAATCTGTAACTGAAAGGTGCACAAGGCAGGAGCTTGGTGATCCTGCACATCACACAGGCACCCCAAATCCCATTCGGACTTTCCAAACTACTTAGTAGTTTTTTGGGCAGCAGCTGTTGATTACGTTGGGGCTTTTCAGCTATTTTAAGCTCAAAGTGATTGGCAATTTTGAAGAACGTGCTGTAAATTGCTCTGCTAATCACAGCAACTCCAGCCATGTAACTATATTAAAACAACATCAGTGCTGGTACACAAAACCGAGACCAGTCAGGAAATGCTGAGTTGAAGTTGCCTGCTCTGGATCCTTCATCTTGCATATATCAGGATGCTGCAGCCTCCCTGGTTTTTTCCCCCCCACCCTCTGCAGCGTACTGCTTGCAGATTCCAGATGGCTGCTCGCACCAATTCAACAATAACAACAACACTCAGTATTTCAACGCTGCTTGATGTTTCCTGAAGCACTGGGACTCGTGTTCCTGAAAGGCAGGAGAGTGTTTCTGCAGCAGTGGCAGGTGCTGACTCTCCCAGGCTGGAGGCATCTGCCCGGTGCCCCCCTGCCTGCCCACACACATCACTTGCTGGCACAAAGCTGCAGCCCTGTGTTTTTAAAATGTGAGTGTCAACCCTACCTGGAAAAAGCCACTCATACAGCTGAAAAAAATAATGTATCCCTCTAAGGAAACATTGACTGACGTAGAATAAGGAGAAGATTTAAAATTCCTCTTATGCCAAGTTGCCTCTAAATCCTTTTACTGGAGATAGGGAGAGACGGGGCTTATCGACAAGGCTGGCAACTGGCAATCTGCTCTGAGCACGTGGGTCCCTGCGTCTGCCCTCCAGCCTTGTGCAGCTCTGCTTTCCCCCAGCTCTAAACCAACAGAGCCTTAGGTAGCATCATCCTCTCCTCTGCTTCCTAACAGCCTGCAAGGAAAGACTGGCTTTCCATCCCCTGCAGTGAAGACAGACGGCTCTACCCCTGCTGCATGGACAGGGTGAGATCCCAGCAGCTCCCATCAGGGTCTGGAGAGTCATAGACTGGTGGGAGTTGGAACAGCTCCCCTCCAGCCCAAGCCCCTGCTAAAGCAGGTTCTCCTTGATCAGAGGGCACAGGAATATGTCAAGGTGGGTTTAGAAACCTCCCAAGAAGGAGCTTTCACACCCTCCCTGGGCAGCCTGGGCCAGAGCTCCCTCACCTCAGCATCAAAGGAGTTTCTTCTTACATTGAAGTGCAACATTTTGTGTCCCAGCTTATGTCCATTAGTCCTAGTCTGTCACTGGAGACAACAGAAGAAAGTATCCCTCCACGCTCTTGACACCCACTGTGTAAGTACTTGTAAGTGTTTAGAGAAGCATGTTCTGTGTATGCTATTTTCCAGCTCATCATTTAAGATTACAAAACCCCAAAAAACCCCAAATTAAAAAGTCATATTCATCCTTCAGACTCACAGCAGCAACCCAAGGCTGGTCCTGGTCACTGCTACAGTCATTTGGGTTCAGTGCATGGTGCTCTCTAAGCAACGAGGCATGACATCTGTACGGGAGAAGCATCAGCAAGTGCAGGGGAAATGGTTCTTTGGGAGATGTAGATTTTAATCCAAAACTTTCAGGCAGAAGAACCTCCCTCCTATATGCTGAAGGGTGTCCCAATCACTGACCATCCTAAACAACAGATAAAAAGAGAAGGGGAACAATACCCTCGCTGCTGGCTGACAAACACAAAGGTCGATACAGAAGGATAAATCACCCAGTTCTCCCCTTCCATACGCTTCACTTAGTCAGGAGTAATATCCTCTACAGTGGATTAAATCAAAGTCCGTCATCAAGTTCAAGAACACGTTTAATGCAGATCTATTCATCTCAAGGAGGGTCTGTACAATGAATAGCTTTCCTCTTCAAAAATTATTCAAAACTGCATGCTTCCTTTTCATTCTTCCCATCTTAACATTTAAAAAAGAAATATGGTGTGTTTGTAACGGAGAAACACGTTGTACAAATCATAGCCTGCTGGAAAAAGTGTATTTCACAAAGACTTTCCCTGGTACAGGGACAAGGACCACTTGTTGATAAATTACTTTCACTTGGAGATTGGAAAGACATATTTGTATGCACCATAAGTGGTGCTATTGTTGAGCAATTTGATGGAAGTTCAGTAAAACACGTTGTGCAGGTTTTATTTAACCTCATTTAAACGAAATTAACGGGCGAGGGTGGTGTCGAGGGACAAAGCAGAGTCCTGTACACATATGCACCAAAGTGTATCTTTTGAGTTAAGAAGTATCTATACCAAATCATTTGCTTAGGACTTACCTATACTAATTGCCCTTACCTATACTAATTGTCTCTATACTAATAATACTGCCCTTCAGGACTTACCTATACTAATAAGGACCTGGGGAGCTGCATGGTGCAGCTTCAATTCTACATATATTTTTATGTCACACAAGGAAATTGGCAGCAAGGGAAGCAGATGGCTTCAGAGAGCTCTGGGATGCCACCAAACCCACAAACCCTTAAAAAGGTCAGCCTCTGTTCAAAGCACAAGACCACACGTGTATTTGTTGATGGAAAGAGGTTTGGTACCACTGCAACAGCTGCAA
The DNA here is from genome assembly GCA_013401255.1 of Urocolius indicus. NCBI lineage: Eukaryota > Metazoa > Chordata > Aves > Coliiformes > Coliidae > Urocolius > Urocolius indicus. The sequence continues at coordinate 41,517 of WBNH01006686.1, read as the reverse complement.
GTGCAGACACATGTGCATAAAAATAAGAACAACAAAATCCTCACTACCATAAAGCCAACATGGAAACAGCCCAGAGCCAAGACACATTCGAACCTTTTAAAAGCAAAGACCATGTGTAATATATGTCTTGGGTAAATACTGTCTGGGGGAAGTCTTGGATCTGTACCCCAACTCCTCCTGTGGTGGAAAGGAAATGAGCCCCAGGGATCTTTGTCAGGGAAATAGCAGGAGCTGGTGGGGGACAAAGGTTGGAAGGAAAGTGAGAGGCAGGCTGAGCCTGTGCCAGAGGTGGGACAGGAAGGAATCAAAATCTTTGCTGTGGCCCAGGGCCTTGGGTGAACTCTACATGCACAAGCTCCTACAGCTCCAAAGCAGGAATTGATCAAATCTCCTCTTTGTTGAACAAAATGCAGTTGCAACACGGGAGCTGGGTGGACTCCAGCTTGGAGGAATACCACAATGTTTTCCTGATTGAAGAATGGAGCATCTCCCTTGTGCTCTGTTGAAGAATGGAGGAGCATCTCCCTTGTGCTCTGGCAGACACCGACATAAGGCAGCACGGTGAAAGAGCCAAACTACGCTTAGCAAGAAAGACAAGAGTGACGACCCACAGAAGAAAATTAAGACCAATGCATAAATTAAGTCTTAAACTAGTCCTCTAGCTGTGCCCATGGCTCTTATTTAAGGAAAAGACATTAGCACAATATCTTAAAGTAACTTAGAGGATTCCTGTCCATTACTATGGAGAGGTGAGGCTGTGAATGATGCAGCAGGCAGAGCCTGGCTTTTCACCCTGGATCTTAAAGATGGGGATTGGCATGTCGAAGTATATCTAAAGCACAGGGGACAGGCTGCTTTCACAGCAGGACAAGGCCTGCAGCAATTTAAACTGATGGCTTTTGGCTTGCCACGTTGGAGAGGTTAATGGAGAAGGCATTGGACAGCATGTCTCTGAGCCTGTTTGTTAAAGCGACATGATATCCCAGTGCATGCTAAAAATCTCTGAGCAGGAACTGATAAATGGGCTGTGGTAAACTTAGGGCTGCAAAGCTGAAACTAGACCCAAAGAAATGTGAGTCGTTTCAAAAAGAGTCAATTTACCCTGGGCACAGCGAGGTGGAAGCTGTCACCACCTAAATGAGAAGAGAAGCTGTCGGGACTGGCCAGCCCCTCGTGTGCTCCCGGATGCAGAGCTTCAGATTGTTATAAAAGCTTTATGTGCAAGTTTGTCAGTGTTTCAAAACACTGTATGGGAAAACAGAGCTCTTGTCAGTGGGGCAAGCAGAGCAGGACATGACACCCCAAGAGCTACAGGCTGGCTCACCCCTGGTTTAAAATGCTTTTTATGGGATGGGTGACAGCTTTAGGGCTCCTGCTTTGGGGTTCACCCCCAGCTGAAAAACACAAAGGTCTTGGCAGAGGAGTGGCTCAGCACTGCAACAACTAAGAGCTGCAGAAAAGAAGTAATTAAACCACTCACAGTGATTAAGTCCATAAAACATTTTCACTGCTATTTGTCTGGGAATAACTTGCTAGAAATGACAGACCCCACTTATGTGTAATAGGTTTAGGAAGCTGTAGAAATCCCGTGGGGTGAGAAGCCAGGAGTCCAGGCATCCTGCAGCACTATCATTTTGCAATTAAAAGCAGCCTAGGGCCCAGCAAAGGTTGCACTGATGCCTCAGCTGCAAGGTTAAACTGTGAGGCAAACCCTCTCTGATGGGAAAGAGCAAAGCACTTGTGCACAGGAAAACAACTGTGCCCAGAAAGAGAGGCCTGAAACAATGGCAACCCGTGCTAGAAAGGAGATACGGCTCACATCATCGTGCCTGCAGTTACAGGGGTTTTTGCCAAGTACTGCAGCAAAAAAAGTCAAACCCAAAGAAGCGAAGAAGTAATTGAAAACCACAGCTCAGGGCAAAGATCTCCAAGGTTTATGTTGACTGAAGGCATCTTTAAAGTCTGAGATGATGAAACATTTCTTGCTCTTTATAATAGAGAGGCTTGCATCAAGGAAATAATCTAAGACAACAAGTTTGCACTCTTACTTGAAGCGACCCACAGACCTGAGGGCTGTAGCTGCTGAGGTAAGGTGCAGAGGATGCTTGTGAGCCCTGAGGCTCAATCTACGTCCCTACATAGGGAATGATGATGAGGTCAACCACACGGACAACAGCACTGCAAACCAGGGCTGGGAGGAACACGGATCTTCTCAGCACCACTGTGGGCAAAAAAAGATTGGCAGCTGTGATTTGGATGACCTGGCCACCTTTCACCTCTGCGCTGATGTCCCAGGCCCAGACAGTTTCCTGCAGGAATCCATTGGGCTCTGTTAACCCATAGACAAGAGGAAAATTCCCCTGTGCAAACCCGAGCCCTGGTGAGGTTGATTTTACACGGGGTGAGTAGTTCACTTATGTTTCTCAGTCTGCCAGGTGACAAACGCCCTTGGCTCTCATTTACTTCAAGATGTGCCGAGAGCCTTTCAGAAATTAAACCTCTTTATTCCAAGGTAAATGACGCATGTTTTGCTGTACAATCCCTTTGCCTATTATTCACCGTGCCCATTACTGAATGCAGGTGTCACAGATGGTGCAACTCCATCGCAGTGAAGGGCTTTCGTCCTCCTTTCTTCGAGCAAGTAATATTTTCTCTCAATAGCAACCCTACCTCTGGGTTGAATTGGCTTCGTCGTGTCAGGTCACTGCTGCAACTCCTCTGCCTTGCCAGCACAGATTTATCTTCTAGCTTTTCCTGTTGTTTTGCTTGGCATTGATTTGCTAATACTTCGTTAATATATATATTAATATATATTCTTTGTATAGCTTAGGGAAAAAGAAATGACATCGTTACTCTGGCTCTTTAGATCCAATTGTGGGAGGGAGGTGAAGTGCCACTGAATTTATGCTACGATTTAAAAGGATGCTATCAATCTGAAACTCAGAAAGTACTTCCATTTTTTTTCACTTCAGTTAACAATCTAGCAGCACAGTAGAAGTGAAAGATTTTAAATTATCTAAATTTAGTGCTTTCAGCTCACCCAACGTGATCAGCTCTGACTGTTTGGTGTTTTTCCAACTGCTTAAGCTCTTGGAGTCAAGTGGTGACATGACAGTCTCACCCAAAACAATTGCGTCCAGCCCACCCAACTGTAAAGAAATATCCGAAAATATGGACCAAGTATGACCTAGAAGCTCAAAAAACCAACACACACATAAAGGAATGAAAGATTTTAAACAACTCAGACAACCTGCATGATTTAAGACAGTTTTACAATCCCTGAACACTTTAGGATTAGCCACGTTCCTTATCTTTTACCATTTATCCAGTCTGTTCATATTTTACCCTTAGCTCATCCTTACACACTCACAGTTGCTATGTCCTCTGTTCTAGTTTACCTACATGGTGTCAGAAGTGCATTAAATGGCATTGATTTGCTTGGAAATGCAAAACTACAAGACATTTCTCATTTCCCCATTTCTCCAAAGGTTCAAACTAGACTAAAAAAAAAAGGAGTTTTGGATGGCAAATGAAACTGGACTTAAAACAGTATACAAACAACAGTTGTGTTTGGTATCAGTTCACTATACAAAGGTCCCTTTTACATGCACGAACACTTTCTCACACAACAAGCTGAATTAAAACCAAAGTAGTACAGGAAATTTTTTGGAAGTCGCATATTCTTGAAAATCTTATAACATGTAGACGTGCATCATCTGTGAAAACACACCCCAGCAAGTTAAAATGTCTCCTTTAAAAACACTGCTCTAAAACGGCCCAATGGATGGAAACCATTGTTTGGTTCTCCATTTTATTGTATCTTTTAAATTGCATCTGGGCTGACAGCTTGAATACTGAGTTGCAGCCTGTGAGACAGAAATACCAACTCAATCTTAACAGCAGTGCTGCTACCGGTTGCTATAATGTATGTTTGGAGACAGACACATGCGTAGCTGAGCACTGGTGGCTGGGTTCACTGTCATCGTAGGCAAGAGCAACCAGTGTGAAGGTTAAAGCCAGGGAAGCTGGCTAAAAGGTATTTGAGGAACTGAAGGAACAACTGCTTGAAGCTGCTGATGGTATTTCATGTAGTTTAAAAGAACAGCCACCCACAACCATCTCCTCTTGCTGGGTCCCTGCCATTGCCCTCTCTTGCTTGCCACATGTGGTATCCACAAACCTGGGGCAGGATCCAGCCCTGCAATGCTCAGAGCTGCACAAGCACAAACTATCCCCTCTGTGAAAAATGTTATGGTCTAATTTGAGGAAAAATACAACAGGTGCTACAACAGAGGCGGGGGAATGTGAGGAGGAGGAGAGTAACACCAATGGGAACAAGTGCCTAGATAGACAAGACATGCACAGGGAGATGCTCTATTTAAATACTATGCCAGTTGAAAGTTAAATAAACAAGTTGATGAAACAAATAATGCACTCCTACCTCCCACCATCTGAGAGCTACCATGGCAGAAACAGGTAGTGTAAGTTCAGATAATGAAAGTATATCATGAAATCCTATTTACGCCACATACAACCCCACCTGGCTGTGTATCTGCTAGATACAGGCAGCCGTAGCAGGCTGTGTCTGTGGACATGTTAGTGTCCATGCTAAGAGGCTTTCCCTCTGCCAGGCAAGCTGTAGAGGAACAGGTCTGTCTGCAAGCAGAAAGTCGTGTCTCGTGTGGGTCACACATGTGCCAACGCTGCAACACAAACCATCTGAAAAGCGCCATGTGCTCGTGACACATCTGCCTGTATCAAACCCTTACAGCCTCCTGGGAACCTGCACTGCTGGGCAAAAGCAGGAGGAGAACTGTTTGGAAGGCAGAAAAAAACAAGCCATCAGGCTGGTATCCTGGGTTGAGACAACTGAGGAGCCAGGGAGGGAAGCTGTGGTCTACACTCCTCCCTGAGCAGAGGGCACTTTGTCCTGAAAAGACTTGAACAATGATACTAATAATAACAACCTCTAAAAGCCTGAATGTATTTATACCGGGGAAAACAGAAAAACAAAGAGTTAGCATCTGTCACCAGCCTTCGCCTGCCAAGATGCAGCATCCAAAGTACTTCTTTGAGTCCAGATTGGCAATCCTAGGCAAACCAGGCCGGAGCAGCATGGGTATATGGATCTGCACGCACAGCACCAGCCAGGACACTGCGCCTGGGTCGCAAACAGGCCGGCACCTCCTCTGCCAGAGAGCACTCCTCAGCTTTGAGCCTGAGGCCACACCTCGAATACTGTGTTCAGTTTTGGGTCTCTCACTACAGGAAAGACACTGAGGGGCTGGAGCGTGGCCAGAGCCGGGCACAGAGCTGGGGAAGGGGCTGGAGTACAAGGGTGCTGGGGAGGGGCTGAGGGAATAGGGATGTTGAGCCTGGAGAAGAGGAAGCTGAGGGCAGACAGGAGCACTCTCTGACACTCCCTGACAGGAGGCTGCAGGGAGCTGGGGGTCAGGCTCCAATCCCACGTAATGAGTGACAGGACAAGAGGCAATGGGCTCAAGTTGCCCCAGGGGAGGTTGAGGTTGGAGTTAAGGCAGAACTATTTCCCTGAGAAGGATGTCAGCCACTGTGCCAGGCTGCCCAGGGAGCTGGGAGAGTGCCCAGCACTGGAGGGATCCCAAAGCCATGGAGTTGAGGTGCTGAGGGCTGTGGGTTAGTGTTGGACTGAGCAGGGTGAAAGGAGGGCTGGGGCTGCAGCAGCTTCAAGGGCTTTTCCAACTGAAACGATTCCATGATTCTGTGATTTTCCTCAAGGCTGCAGGAGTGGGTATCCAAAACCCCTGGGAGGACAGAGGGCAACAAGTCTGATGGATGGTGTGGCTGGCAGGATGCATTCTGCCTCTGCATTGCACACCCCAACTCTAGCTGCCTGAGCCTATTTTCTAAAACAATTACTTTTCACTGGGAAAAGCCAATGCACTGTCTAAAGGTGTTTCAGCTCCGTGAGGGCATTTCAAGCACCCTGATGGAGGATCCTCTATGAAAAGCAGGAAAAATTACAGAAATGCAGCACAATTCATGGTATCTCTAAGCACAGACTAATTACTGTGGGTTAGATGGTAACAACAGTTCTGTAGCTAGCAGGCAGGGTGAGGGAGAGAGATATTTCATGGGCAGCTAACAGACACTGCTGAGAGGCTGCAGTTACATCTGTAAATTCATGTCAGCTTCCCTCCCTAACATTATCATGCCACAAACTCTCTGTCATTTCCTAATTTGCAAACTGGACAACTACTGTCTTTAAAGCTGACACTTATTTCACTGTATTTACCAAGGATGCCAATATGTAAGGTGACTTTCCTTCTGTGTGTTATTACTGAAATAACTAAAGATCACTGGCTGCAGCATAACTGGAAACAAAACAATAATATTTCCATTTCATTCCAGGAAAGTATCTTTGCTAGACAGAAACATTCTTACCCTTCCACCATGCATTTTTATCGGGTAAGGAAAGCACAAATAGAACCAAGAACAAATGTTCACAAGGAAATGTCAGTAGGTCTAGGTGCAGCTTTAGGCCTAAGGAAAGCATTGTTTTACATAGCTCTGATGAAAAGAAATGTTTCCCCTTTATTAGCCTCAATTAAAATAGCTGGTTTGGTTTAACTTGCCTCCTCTGCATTTAAGTTGCACCGAATCTGCAGCACTGTGTGAATTCACAAGAGTGGGAAATACATCAAAACTTGCAAGTGGAATCAGTGGATATTCATTGTCCACGACCAGCAAAGTGCCAGCTGTAACCAGTCCCCGGCATCAGTGGTGAGAAGACAACTGTATTTTAAGATTCCTTTCATTTAAATAGTATGATGCCACTACAGCTACACTGAGCACTGATGGGAAGAGCTGACAAAATTCCTCTCTCCTCCATTTTTCCACACCTATGCCCTCAGAACCTAAGCTACAAAGCTTTGCAATAGCTTCAGTGGAGCTCCTTGCCCACCTAGGTGTGCTGCTGGGTCATGTTCAGCTGCTGTCACCAACCCCCTCAGGCCCTTTCCCTCCTTTCCAGCCTCTCTACCCCAGCCTGGAGCATTGCCTGGGGCTGGGTGATCCAAGTGCAGGACCTGGCACTTGGCCTTGTTGAACCTCATGCGATTGTCCTCCAGTCTCAGCCTCATGTGGAACCTCATGCAACTGAGCCTGGCCAGGTTCCTCTGCAGTGGATGTATGCAGGTGGTGTGGATGAGTGCAGCATGTACTGGGGGCTTTGTGGCTGGCAGGGGTCCAAAAGCTATGGGTCCAGAACATTTGGTGCCAGTCTCCACCACAGAACTATGGCCAGGGCCCAAGCCCATCACTCATTTGTGCTGATGCCAGCTTCCAGTAACTCTGCTGATCATGGAATAACTGAGCTCTTGCTGCTAAAAAGGCCTCTTTGAAAGTATTTGAGTGTCTTACATAAGATTGCTATAAACTGGTACCAAAAAAGAAAGCAAGTAATTATGCTACTGCCCTGTAAGCTTTGATTTTGTGCTGTTTGGGAACAATCTTACGATTTTTTGTTAGGCTTATGAGAGTAATGCAGAGAACAGCAAAGGTTTGGAGGTGGGGTGGTCTGGCTTTCAAGCTCCTATGTAAAAAGGAGGCTTTCTTAGAATTTCACAGCCTCACAGGCACGACTAGAGAGAAGCAGGAGACATTTCTGCCCTTTCCTAGCAGCTTATGTATTATTCCTTAAAAAATAAAAAATAAAAGAAAGGGAAAGAAAAGAAAAACTTTCAGAGAAATGTGGTGCCTTTATTCCCTTGTGTCGTCTAAAGCTTTTCTTCATGGCACCACACAATGAGCTTTCTTTGGGAAGTAGAACAGTAGCTTTTCCTTAGACCACAGTAAAGCACCTGCAGCTACAGAGCCTGGAGAAGGTGGTGGATGAGATTTGAGGATGGGGGAAGGGGGGAAAAGGAGGAGAAGAAAAAGAAACCAAAAGAGAGAGAGAGAATGAATGAGGATACAATAGGGAACTTGAATCACTGAGAGAAAAGGAGGGAAAGAAAAAGGCATCAAGCGTGGGTATAATTGCAAAGCACCAGCACACTTCTGGCACGGGGCGGGGGGGGTGGAAAAAAGGGATCGTAGATGATTCAGGAGTATGACAAAGAATCCCTTCAACAAGTTGTCTTTTATCACAACTTTGCTGCTATAAAGCGATGCTGCAACCGGGAGAAACTGCATCATGTCAACAGCAAGTTGATAAAGATAAACCGACTCTGAAGACAGTGGCAATATGCTGGCAGTTACTCTGTGTTCTGCTCATCCTGCTGCAATAAACTCATCGGGAACACCATAAACAGGATATTAGAAACAAAAGCACAGCTGCACCTAAAAGGGTCAGCTCTGTAATATGCAGGGGTGCAGGGGGGAAGGCCCGTGGCGGGGGGGGAAGGTCTGGACCAGGCTCTGCTGTGAGCATCCCTGTGCACACCCAGCCTGCACCTCCACGTCACCCCCAAACTGCAACCCCTGCTGAGCAAAGCTGAGCTGACTCAAATCCAGGCTCCTGTTGAAAGCAGAGCAGCTCCTTAGGCCAGCTGTTACTCAGCACGAAGACACCTTTCTCTGTAGCAGAGACTGAAGCCTCCCAGTACAAAGTGCAACGCTATTAGCTTATGCATGAAATATCGGCTGCTTACGGGGGACTGAGCACCACATCACGTGTTTTGGCCCAAGGATTGGTGGCAGGAAACCAAGAGCTGCCAACAGCTGAAGGGACCTTTCACAACCCTGCATGGGAAGAGAAAGCACTGGGTTTAAGACCATGTCTGTGGAGACCAGAGACACCTTTACAAAGCACCTGCCCCAGCAAAGCAGCAGCTTTGCCCTAGCGAGGCCTAAATGACGAATGAGTGAGGAGCTCAGGAGCGAAACACTCTGCACGACCTCTTTCTGATCATCTGCCAGCCAGGGTGGTTGTGCTGTTGTATCAAAGGGCTTCTCCTCCTTCCTTTCTTAGGCTGCTTCACCCACCTCCCCGGTCTCACCCCTCCGCTCCATTCCAGGCAACGGCTGCTGGTTTAAATGCAAATAATGCACATGCAGGCACAGGATCTTTTTTTAAATTCTGAAAGCTGAAACTTCTAAGTTTATCTCAGAAGGACACTGGAAAGATGAATAGAGAGAAATTATGCAGAGAAAGAGAAAATATTCAAAGAGTAGAATTATGTATGCATAATTGCCTGGCTCCCTGGGGTGCATGGGCGAGTACACCAAGTCACTTTGTGAAATCATTCCCCACAACTCCTGTATCCTAATTATAGTGCTGTAAGTGGGGAGAAGCTAATTTTTAAACAGTCCTGATGGGGTAAACTGGAAGATCCACGAGGATGCTGTTAACCCCTTGCCTACTGAGGGTCTTCAAAGCAAAGAAGCAAGCACAGAAATAAGTGAAATGATGGCGAACTCGATGCATTGTCCTCTGGTTGACTTAAAGGTGGGCAGTATGAGAACCAAGCAACCACAAGCCTTCAGGCTAGAGGAGAAAAAGGGCAGACCTGAAGAAACAGGACAGAATGAAAAAAAAAGTACCAGTAAACATGACCTCTGCTCAGACTTTAAGCAAGTCTGGAGTCAGTGTTATGGTGCTTGTGTGTCCCTTTGCTCTGTAGAGCACGTTCTCAGCCAAAACCTTTCCATGCCCTAAATACACCTGTACAGGATCCACTTTCTCCATTCAGAAAATGCAGCCACAGCTGCAAGGCACCTCGGCACGTCACCCAGTACAACGTGATGACTTGCAGCAGAAAGAGCTCAATTTGGTGCTCCCTGAAATCAGTCTGTTGGTTCCTATGAGAAGAGTCTGGTCCCAGCAAGGATCTTATTGCCCATGCAGGTTGCACACAGTTGATGCAAAGGTGAGAGAAGAAGGTCAGAACTGTGTCTTTCTGATCCATTCTGATACTCAGACCTGACCTCTTTGACAGGAAAATAGAAGTCAGTAGCAAGACAGCTCTGCCTCCAACCTGTGCTCTCACACTGCCCTGCGATCTCAGCCATCACAGAAGTCAGTCACCAACCGCCTTCTATTCATGCCATGCTTAACAACTTTAAGCTAACTAAAACCACTCTTACAAGTCCCCAAACTCAGACATTTTGACTAAAACCACTGCTAGCATTTTGACCAAATTCCTTTTAAATCTTTCAGCCTGGCACTCTTTGTTCTCATTTACTACAAACCCTGTAAAGTGTTCCAATCAGCATTGTTTTTACTTATCAGAGAAGATGCAGGCACATAACATTAAAAAGGAAAAAACCTAAAATACTCCATTTACTCATCCTAGGCAGGCAAAGAATAATTTTTTTCTCCCTCAGTCATGCTTTGCACAGTACTACTAAAAGCCTGAAAGTGCCACTCAAGGCTTTGTCACTGAGGCTGGCAGGGACAAAGCCCATGTGCTGGGCCACAGCCCCTTCAGTCCACTCCATGCAATACCTAGACTCAAATATCTGTTGCTGAGAGAGAGGAAAAAACAAAGGATTTCACTCCAGATGGCATTATTTTGAATCCCCATGGTATTTAGGTCTTTATATTTCTACTATGCCCCTTCAAGGAGCTTCTCCAGGAGATGAATCACCTTCAGCACATGCAAAAGTATTAGTCTGGGTAATGGAAGACTGACACCATTCCCCTCTCTGAGAAAAGCCATCTCCCAGATTTCATAGATATCCACAGAATGCTCTCATTTGTATGGTTTAGCTTTAGGAGCAGAGTATTGGACAATATCATCCTTACGGGTACCTTCCAACCTGAAATATTCTATGATTTAGGACCAGAAGACCACTGAAGAGGACCTCCTACAATAATAAGCAATTAAATCTTACCCAGTCACTTCTTTGTTGAGGCCAGTTATTTGTCCTGAAGAGAATTTGCAGAAAGACGTGTTTGACTTCAAGCATTGACCTCAGCACGTGAAGAACTCTCTGTGCAGTCTTACAAGTGATGAACTCTCTGCCAAGCCCATATTAATATCTAACTCTTATGTTCTGAAAATTAAATATTCAAGTCAAATTGAAGAGAGAGTTTGTGGGTTTTTTTGGCCAAAGTAATACACACAATTTCACTATTTAATCCTCTCACATTGTCTCAAGCTCACTCAAATTACAGCCATTTGAACTGTAATCCAAGCTCCCCTGTGCTTAACAAATTAATGAGACCAAGGGCAGCCAAACTTCCCAACTTCCTGAATACTAAAATCTTTGTCTGGCTGAGAGACACGGGACAAGCACCACACAGTGTGCAACGTGGGCACCGAGCAGCAAAAAGCAATGCAGGTCTTCAGCGAGCAGGTTTCAGCTTGTACCTCCTACCATTCCCTGCCATGTCATCTCCAATAAGGGGAGGATGACACAACCCTGTAAGTTCAAGCAGATTTGGGATGGCACACAAGGTCAGCGCTGCAAGATACAGGTACACAATATTGTTCTTGTTCTTGAGAGACGAGAAGAAATAAAACTCACGGAGTAATAACATCTCAAAACAGTTGCAAAGAAGGGGTTTGAGGACGAGAAGTAAGGCTGGGACCACAACACAATGACAGGAGCACCTCACCTCTGTCTCAGACCTGGACCTAGATTTCCTGATAGATGGTTTATTGCTGAGCCTGTTTCTGAGCTTGTCACAGACATCAGCAGCGCGATAGCCTCCTGCCTGACAGTACAACAGAAATGACAACACCTAAGCAGAGACTGAAATTGCTGTCTGTGCTTAAAGGTGGTCCTGTCTGAACAAAAATTTGTAAATAGATTTGTCCCACCTGTGTTAAGCTCCCTGGTGAACTTCAGGGTTGTCAATACAAGACCCATCAACCACACTAACTTTGTATCATCATTATTATACGTCAAGTGCCCAAAGGTATTTCCAAAGAAGAAACATACACAGATGTCACAATGACAGAATCCTAAATTCAGGCTGATGTAGCGTCCTTGGGTTTGTCATCAGCAGATGATGAGGGAGAAGGTCAGAGTGGACATTACAAGGGTGAAGTCACAGGCTTACTCAATAAGATTTCATAATGCCAGATATGTCTGCTGCCCTTTTATAACATCACTTCTTGAAGACAAAATGTTAGAGAAGAGTTTACGGAGGATCTCTAGGCACAGAAGATAATATACCTGCAGGAACCTGTTCAAATCACTTTCAGCATAACACGAGTAGGCTTGCAAGTGTTGGAAAGACACAGCCAGGATGTTCTCCAGGAGACTCAACAGCTGGTACAGAGGTAGAGACTGCAGGACTAAGCACCATTGTGCAAGGAGGAGCCCTAGAAGGAGACTGAATTCAGAAAGATTTCCATTGTCTAGGAGGGTGTCAGGAGGCTGAGGACAAATCCACTTGAGTTTCTTAGCTGGGTCCTTGGCATCTGCTGGAGACACACTGTCACATTGAACTGGGCCACTCCATGATGGGGAGGGTTCTGGGATGGGTTATCTTGTAAAGTAACAAAGTCCTGCCCCAGAGTCAGTCTCTCGTCAACATCGAAGAACAGGCCTGGAGGAACAGGGTGCACGGGTCAACTCTTCCACCCTTAGAGCTTCATTGGATGTGGACGATCTTATGACAAGATCGATGAATCCTGATATAGCAGCACTTGAGATAAACGTTGCTTCAGAAGGGCTCTTGTGCGAGTATTTGGAGTGAAGAGGAGTTTGGGAAGGACGGATGACGAATGAAAAACAAAGAAATACCAGCAGCTGCTGGAAGCACTGTACCACCTTTTGTACCAACACAGGGTGGTACTTAAAACCACCTGAAAAACCATTTCTTATTTCCAACCCTTCTTTCCCATAGTACTTGCAAAAGCTTTCTTGCATCCGCCTAGAAAACAGCTGCAGATGTGTACGACACAAAGAGAGCTCCTGTGTGATTTGCTCAAGGTAAGAGGTATCCACAGCAGCTTTCACATCCCTGCCTGTGTAGGTGAGAACATCATCTCCAGTTCTGCCATTGAGCACTGTGCCCCAGGTTCATCAGAGGGATGCACTCTGAAATCCCAGGCATCACAAGCGTCACGCTGCCATGGACCTGCCAGATGTTACCACACTTAAACATCTCCAAGACCACCACAATGGGCTACATCTCTGAAAAGCCTCTAGTTAGACCACAACCACGTCAACAGAAAACCCAGTCATCCTGGTGCCTCTGGAGACAAAGCTGCCAGTGAGGGCTGCGCAGCACATCAGCACCAGCGGCTCACAGTGTCTGCAAAGGGCACAGATGCACCGAGCAAACCCCAACCCTTGCAGAACCTGGGGCTAGCTAGGAGCTGAGGCACCCCACTGCATTGTTTGAGCAGGATACACAATTGAGGCCACGGATCCATACACAACAGCTTCTCCTCAATTCCCACCATCATGTAGGTTTTAATTTCCACGTTGACTTTCATGAAAACATGAATTTGGAAATAAAAGCCACCCCATGTAAAAATCAAAGCCTCTTCCCCCCCAGTCCCACCAGGTAAAAATCATGTAAAAGCTCCCAGCTCTGGCTGGAGCAATGGGCATTAGCACAAAGGGTAGGGAATGTTTAGAGAAGGTTTTTAAGCAATTCAATCGTGCAGTGGTTTGTGCGCAGCAGCAGTAGGGCAGCCTTGACTGCAGCAAACAGACAGCGGGCCCGATCAATCGCAGGCTGGAGGTGGGTGAAGGAAAGCAGGAGCAGCAGACTGTGGCATTGAGGCTAATAGCTTTGGAGCAATTTATTCAGTGAGAAACAGCGGATAGAGCAACACAGGGGTCTGAGCAGAAAGCAGGCAGAGAATACAGCGGGTGCCTGGGAAGGAGACGGTCCCCAACGTTAAAGTGGCAGAGAGCAGAGAGGATCAATAACTAATACTTCAGAAAAAAGCAGGAAACTCTTCTCTCCTTACAATAAACAAACAAATAAATGCCAATGAACAGCTCCAGTCAAGACATCTGCAAAAAGAAAAATGCTGTTGAAGAAACATCATGTAAAAAAACCCCCAACAAAAAAAAAGCTTCAGCGCTGCCACAGCCTCTGTCTTGGTTCAGTCCTTCCTTGGAGCCTGTACCCGTAGGGCTGCATGGTCCTGCCACCTCATCTCAACAAAAAATCCTCCTGCCAGCAGTGGGGGTGGGCTCTTCATTTGCTATATCAAATAACAAGGGAAACTCCAGGGGATCATTTCTAATCCCTTCCCAGCTTGGTCCCTCGTCACTTCTTCAGCAAGACTTCTTTACCTGAAGACACCCACCAGTGTCCCCTCTCTCTGCTCGCCTTCATCCATGCTTTGGATGACTATTTAAGGAATGGAAAAGGAGAACTAATTTAGGAACAAAATAAAGGGGAAATGGAACTTGGTTTTGACAAACAAGCCAAAAAAGACACACTTGATTGTTATGAGTGTCCCGTGATGGAAGCCCAAGAGCTCTGGATCTCCTTGCAGACAAAATTTGCTCTGGATTGCTCCTGCTGGTGTTTGCAGCCCAAGGATAATGCGATGCTCTTTCCACATCACACTATCTCCATGCCCAAGCACATATGGTCTGGCTAAATAAGAAGCCTTGGAAAGGCTGTCAACAAGACTAGAGGAAGGTGTGCATCTGTGCAGAAACATATGCATGCCTCAGCCCTGCACAGAGAGCCATAGAAAGGATGCTCATGCTCAGAATCCCATCCAAACCTTCCTGGCTCCAGCAGCAGTGTGGTGCAGGACCAGTGACACTGCTGCTGCCACTTTCACAAACCTTTTTCCCTTGCTTCCTTTGTGTTGAATGACTGAAAACCCATCAGTCCACTTCCAAAAACCTTCTTGAAAGGGTATCTAAAGAGATACTCCCTCTAAATTGGACCAGCACAGGTTTTTCACAGCATTGCTGCTCCTGGCCCTCATCTGTATACTCACTTACGTGTTTGCTTCAAAGTACGTTCATCTGCAAAAATCTCCCCCGTGGTACTAAAAGCAATGGAATAATCTACTATCTCAACTCACGTCCCTTAGAGGATTCTGCAGTTAAGAAAAAAAAAAAAACAACAAAAAACCAAAAACCTGGTTGAATTTGATTAAAACCTTTGGAACCTCTCCAATATTTCCAGTTATTCCATCTGTAGAAACACTCCACTGGCACTTGGCACATTTATAGCATTAACTGCCTTCTAAATCAGCAGCAGTTCTGCCTAACAATTCGGCATTTGCACATTGCCCACCTTACATCTCTGGGTATTAGGACTGGCCTCTCCAAAAAGCCTGTTACTGCCTTGTAGGAATTCTTCAGGAAGAAAATACCATCTCATGGGCTTGTCTCTTGACAAAAACAAGGAGGGGGGAGAAGGGGCGTTCAGCGGGCATGGTATTAACACTGTGGCTCATGGTGTTACTATGGCAGTAAAACGAAACCCAGTGCAACCAGCTGGTTGCTATACTGCTATTAGAGCCTCTTTTCTGTTTTTGACCTTTCTAGAGCTCTCCAAAAAGGCATTAACCTGCTCAAAACCCACCCAGGATGTGAAGCGTGCCGCGAGGTGAAGGTGTCGGCGAAGCTGCCCTCCCAGCGGGCCCCAACGAGTGGATGCTGCTGTGGATTTGCTTATTTGCTTGCTTTATTCCTTTCTTTTGTATGCTACCGTACCACCAAGTCAGGAACCAGTCGAGGAATGGTTGCAGCTCCAAATCAAGCCACAAAGCAGCAGGAAACCACTCAGCGATATCAGCAGTGATTTGTGCATTTCTTGGTTGAAAACAAAGAAGTGGAGAAGGTCGGGGTTATTGCTTCCCTCTCCTCTTTTGTCTACCCAAATCTTTGGAGGCAAAAAAACCCCCACCCTTCCCTTCTCAAACAGCTCCTGGATTCAAGCTCTTTTGCAAACCCTTTCTCCTCATCTCTATCCACACTTTGACCCATCCTTACGCCTCCCCATCAGCAATGAGCAGGAAAATCACCAAAATAAAGGCCCAGCTCGTGCCCTGCTGCAGAACAGCCTTCTCCCTTGCCTGTACCTCATACCACATTTTCTGCTGCTGGGCTGCTGCTCTGGTTAGCTGGTCCTTTCTAAGCATGGACTTGGTCTACAGACTGTAGGGGAGGAGGAGAAAAATAAAAAAGGAACAACAACAACAAAAAAAAGAGATGAAAAAGACAAAGCAAAAAAAAAAAAAAAGAAACAGGTTGAGTTAACCCTCCCTCCTCCTGCCCTTTGCCTCTAAAATATGCCTTTTTGATTTTTATACTTATTGTGACCCTGCAACGTTAAGAAATCCAAGGTCACCTGAGGACTTTGAGATGGTCACTGTGCCGTGCGCAGTGCGTGGCTGCTTGGAATCTGACAGCAAGACTGAGTTCAGAGCTTTGTGCTTAAAAAACAAAAAAGGGCTGCCTGTGATTGTCAGGACTGAAAAGGGATTTCTTACTTCTTGTTTCACAGGCAGAGATCCAACACCAGGAGCTGAACCACTCTGATCCCGTCCCACAACAAGACGTAGTGACTCAAACTGGCTTGCTCATTATCACTCTCTTGGCATGAGTGACTTAGTTAATGCTCCCCGTGCTATCATTTCAAAAATTGCATTTTCTGTCTTCTTTTTATTCTATACTCTTCCCTCACTTGGTGCATTTCCTCTTTTAACTCCAAGGAGGAACGATTTCCCTTGGCTGCAGTTAACTGCAAGGAGCGACCCACAGTAGCAAGGACTCACAAGCTTCTTCAGCTGTTTATAACCAGTTCATCATTGCTCTCAGCCCACCATGTGTTGGCAAGATCCCAGATCGTGTCCATAAGCCCGGGGTTGTGGGTGCTGAAACCTATGTTCCCTGGGAAATAGCTTCACCCACTTCTCTATAAGGAGTCAGTGAGGCCTTGGTGTTGCTGGGACACCAAAGGATGATGTTGCCCCCAGATCCAGTTGCCTAAGCCCTGGAGCAGGACAAAGGATGATTGTGGGGAGGCTTAGAGGGAAGCTGAGTTGAGCTAAATGCTCCCCTAAACAGGGCTGTGAGAGTGCAGTAGGCACTGCCCTCTGAGATCACTGAGAAAACAGAGGAGTCTCAATTCCATGGCAGCTCTGCACTTGATGAAAATGTCTGCTCCCTCACACACACACACAGAACTACAAAAACCTCACTAAATACAGCTCTGCCTGCAGCCAGCGATGCATACGAGATGACTGCCTTCTCAACATGAGAGCAAAAGGGCAAATGAATCACATTACACTCCATGAATAAAAACAGAGTCTTAATGCAACAGCGACTTAATGATTTCATTTTCAATGCACTAGACAGTTTGGCCTCATTTGCAGAGGTGCTGAGCACCCCTGAGTCCCACTTCAGCTAATGGGGACGGCAGGCACTTTGCACCTCGGGACTCTGCCCTGAGCCCCGGTACGTGCCTGGGGAACTCACCCACCCAGTGAGGAGGCTTTACCTCAGGTCTGGGAAATTAAAAGCTGATAGCAGGGATGAGTCTGGGCCAAAGACCTTGGATCTTGACCTGCTGCACTTGGACCCATCCTCGGGAAGGTAGGATTGGGGTTTGCAGCTCTGTTGGAACTGTGCTTTGACTTCAAGAGGAGCCGTCAAAGGAGATGGCGATTATGAGACACCTGAGATGGAGAAAGTGGCATTTCCAAACTACCCTCTTAGCAAGGTGCTCATGGAGCAGTTATGGAAAAAGATGTAGTGCAGGGATGGCAGAATAAAAACACACCCTGCTGGACTTCTATCATCAGAAAGCAGCTTCTGCAGTAGCCCAAAGCCAGATAAGCAGCAACACCAGCACATGTACGGATTGTGAATAGACTCTGCTCAGACCCTGTTGAGGTGCCAAACAAGCCACCTCTCCTTTCTAAGCCTTTTGAGCTCCCTATGGCATTGAGAACTGTTCCTCCTTTGTTTGGTAAACCTGGCTCTCCTGCACTGGTACGATTTGCCATGGCAAGTATCCTCATCCTCATCACTATCAACATAGCAGTGGTGCGGACGGTGTGAGCTGCACCCCTGGCCTTGGCACCATCCTTCTCGAGAGGAATGAAAAAAAAAAAAACCCAAAAGACTCACTATTTTCCTATTCCTGTTTGGAAAATACATCCCAGGACAACCTCTCCAAAGCAACAGCAGTCCTCTGGTGAACAAAAAGATGTCAAATGCAAACTATTTATTGCCAAAACCTCCTCCTTCGTTGTAAAATACTGTTTAATTTTATCCCTTAGGCATCTATTATCTTATAGCCCATATTATTTCTCCAGCTATTACTGCTTAGTTTTCCCCATCCAAAAGTACGTCCAGACAGGAGCCAATTTCCGCCTTGGCATAACTGTTTATGAGAAACAAGCAGCTGTTTCACTGGGGTCCTGACAAAGATGCTTCCATCTCTTCATATCAGCTTCCTGCAAGAAGCTGTTTGCCCTGTTCAGTTCTGTCCTGCCATGTCTCTGTGCCCCCTGATTGAGGGGAACCTGCTTTAGCAGGAGGTTGGGCTGGAGTGCTCCAGAGATCCCTTCCCAGCCCCACCATGCTGGGATTCTATGAATTCAGCCCAGTTCCAGTTTGAGTTAAACATTTGCTGAAACACTGCTCACATTCTTTTTCCCTTAACACACAGCTATTTACAGTAGTGTCGGGGTACTCGGTGCTTGTGGAGTTTGCTTTAGAAGCACCTGCAGGTCCAAGGGTTCCCTAATGAGCAGGCAAGAGGGGATTTGTGACAGCGGAGGGGAAAGTGAAAGAATTTCTTAAGGACTGTGTAAGAGCTGCACCTGGGCATGGGGCAGAGCATTTCCCACCACTAACCCCATCTCAGCAGTCAGTCTCAGCTGGGAGGCCTTTGGGAGCAGAGCCTATTTTGGAGATGGGAATGCCAGAAGGCCTCTTCAGCCCAAGCCACACCAGCCAGCCACGCACAACTCTTTCCTCTGGCTCCTCGTTTCCTCTGCTCCTCCTTCATCTCAATATGATATTCATGCTTCTGACAAAAGGCACCGCTAACGTTTTCCTTTCTGTCCTCCATCCTGGCTTTAGATGCTCAATTAAAAACCAGAAACAGCAGCTCCCAAAGCAGTTGCAAGCATGAGTGCTTTTGCAACGCTCTTGTCTTGTCCAGTGGGTGTTACCGCTGCAAATAGAAATTGCAAGCAGAGGCCGAATGGCAATGAGTCAGGAAGGCAGAAAGGCGTGAAAACAAAATGAATGGAAAGGCAATAAACCTGCAATATTTCACCATCCGTCCTGAGCTCCTGGATAACCTCCATCCATCAGCGTTATCAGGGCCTGGGAGCTCAGCAGAGCTGTACTCACAGTACATTAGTGACACGGGCAGAGACGGGGCTGCGGCCATGGGGACATGTCACTGGCCACTGTGAGCTGTGGGAAGTGCAATGGCCAGTCATCATCTCCAGCACCATGGGATTCTCCTCCAGAACAAAGAGAATAACACTCAAGCTTTTATGAAGGAGAGGAGAAAACAATCCCAGAGAGCAAGATGTCCCACTCCAGGAAAGGGACTGGTATGGGAAAAGGATTGACAATAGATGCACTTGCTGAAATATTGCTCTGCTCAGGGATCCTGTCTGTGAGGGAGGAAAACGGCTCAAACATCTCTGGGCTTGGCCAGTGTGAGGTCAGTGCTTGAGCTGGATGATCTTGGAGGTCTTTTCCAACTGAAACGATTCTATGATTCTATATTCTCAGATCAGACTCCAGCAGCAAACCAGGTGTATTGCTTAAGGAACAGAAAAAGCTGTTCCCTGCAAAAGGCTGGAGAATGATTCAAACTAGAAAAAGGAGACCAGTCACCCCAAAAGACACCAAAAGAGCCTCTTCATTCCTCATTTCTCATGAAAGCACTAAGCGTAGCAGCTCCTCTTTGGAGCAACAATGGGCCATCTTCCTTTCACTACAGAGAGAATATAAAAACATTACTAGGATGGGGACAACCCCAGTACTTTATTTTCTGGAGCACCAAGTACAAAATGCCCTGCCAGTCTGCTTTTAGAAACAACCACTGATTTTTCACTCCTGTGCAGAAGGATCCAGGCAGCTGCTTGCAATTCCTGCCCATCGCTGCCCATCCCTCACATCATCCCCACCACGGTGCTGGGAGACACAGCCACGCTGCCAGTGCAAAAAGGAGACCTGTTTGGGCTTTGCCTGCAACTCAGGCTCATGGCATTACACAGAGAGCTGGCGCTCCCCCCCCAAAAAATGGCTCTGAGTCCCCCTTGATGACCTACAGCTTGGACACACATTGAGGCCCCTTATCCAGGCTGCGAACAAAAACCACCACTCTGTCCCCCAAAACAAGCTAATTCCCCATTAGTGTTGCAGAAAAGTCAGGCAGCCAGCAAGAAGAAAGCTTTTTAAAGAGATATAAAAACAGGATTTTTGTATTGAAACACATGCCACAGATGGTGTAGCAGACGAGGATTAATTCATGAATCATATTTCTTAAATGATACAATCTCTCTTTTCACTTCCATACTTTCCCTTTTTGACTCAGAAGCAGGGATTTAAGATGCCCTTCCCAGATATGAATTTTACATGAACAAACATTGCAGTGGGGGGGGGGAGGAAAAAAAAAAAGCAAAGCCCAAAAGCAGCAATAAACCAGAAAGCCCAGATGTTTAAAGCTAAGTTCTCAAATGTAAGCGAATGCATATCCTGTCCATCTAGGAAAGAACATGCGTGGAAATGCAATCTATGCAGTCACAGATCTGGGACTAGGGTGGGAAAACGCATTCCCTACCATTTGGAGATTACTAATGCTTCAGCCAGGGTTCTGAATTTCACAAAAGCTGGTTTTATATCTCCTCCTGCCTTCTCCTCCACCCTCGCAGCAAAAGAAAAGCCTTAAGGCAAACATTGCCACGGAGAGGCCCTCCTTGCTCTGCCTGCTCCTCCTCCAGCCCCCATCAACGTTTTCCTTTTGGCAAATCCTGGCACAGGCACTGCCAGGTTGCTCTCCAGGAAAAGCTCGTGGAGCCCAGAAAAGCAAAGGGACTGCAGAAAGCAACAGCAAGCCAAAACATCCTGCGCCACGCAAACAGCCCGGGCGTAGCTCGTACCACGGCTGAGTAATGTTTTAAGTGGAAAAAAAAAAAAAAAAAGAGAAGGAAATGACAAAAGAGCTCTTCAACAGCAGGAGACGCTGAGCTCCCAGCTCCTTCTCAAGTGGGAAGCTCTTTCAGAGCAGGCAAAGCCACGCAAAGCCCACAGCCACGTGCTGGTGCAGCTCCACTGTTTCCACCAGGCAGGACCGTAGATCAAACCAGGTGAGAAAGAATAGTACCAACGTTCAGAACTCCCCCCATGCTGCCCTTCCAGGCACTTTCTCACCTCCAAAAGGTGCTGCTACACCTTTCTTTCATCACCGAATCAGCGTTTCAGTCATTTTCCCCCCTCACTTTGCACATAAAGCATCTGTATAGATGCTTAACAGCCTCTTTATACAGCCTTGCACTTACTATTAGAGCTTCACAGACCAAGCTTCAAGTTACAATACGGGTTGAAAAAAATTACTTACCCTTAAATTATTTCAACCTTTCCCTGCTTTGTGTGTGACGTGGGCTTCTCTTTTGGTTACTATTTCCAGATTTGGTCTTTGGGTAGATGAATGGAAGAGGAGAATGAAAGGAGTTGTATTTGATGACGATGGAGACTGTAAAATAAAGAGAAGCACTTTAGTGCAGAGCAGTCCTTTCTGTACATCTGTATCAGGTTCAATTAAATTAGTGACACCTACATAAATGCTTCCTACTGTTTTTTTCTGCACACATACAAATATCACAACTGTCAAGGAGAACACAGCTGTCAGCGATACGGTGTGGGGAGGGGGGGAAGAGTAATTTCTAAAATGGAAGGGAAAATAAAGATATATCAAGCATTAACAACCAGTCTCGGAACAGCAGCAAAGGGGAACCTGCTGGTTTGCAGGAGGGCACGAGGCAGCTGCCCAAACCCCCAAACTGAAACAGGGTGAGACCAGACAGCGGGAGCATGTGGAAAGGTGCTTGGGGAGAAGACAGCATGAAAGGAGCACGGGCAGCAAAACTGCAGCAAAAAACGCGGCCAACCCTCTTCTGCTTCCCAAAACACTACATCAGCTCCACTGCTTTTGAGAAAGCAAGGGAGGAGGCGTGAGTTTCGGGAAACACACCTCACCCGTACCCTGTAATGTTGAAAGGACTCCTAGCAGAAAAGAATTCATAATTTGGTCACTGTACCAGCAAATACCCCCCCCCTAAAAAAACCAGATTAATCTCCCACCATCTGCTTTAATAGCAGAATTTCTGCTAAGTGGTTTTCCCCTACACAGACCCACACATCCATGTAAACACACAAACAAACCATTTGGCTTCCCGCAGTCACGGGGTACGCAGCTGCTCGGAGAAGGGCTCATTGTCTTTGACACGATGCCAAGGTTGAATTCCTGCCATCCCATTTCCTCCTACACCTCTCTCCCCACCACCTCCCTGCCCTGGACTCTCTAAGGCTGGTGCAACGCCTTGAGTTCCTTCTCTTCCTCTCCCCTCCCCAAATCAACCCCCGTTTCACACGGTAGGTTGAGATCCTTAAAACCATCATTTCATTGTAAGCAACTGAAGAAGTAAAACACAGAACACAGAGGAAGGGAGTTCCTCACTATTATTTTTCTCTCCAACCTTCTGTATGCAACTGCCATCTCCAGTACTGTGAGCCCCAGCCCAAACACTGAAAGCAACCCTGAAAAAGCTGATTTACAAAATTACTCAGAAGACGCCACGCCTGCTAGTGGGAAAAGAAATAAATAAACCCCCGAGTCAAGAAGACTGTCCTTATTTGCTTAGAAAAGCACAAAGGTTACCCACAAGTTGCACATAAAAATACATGCTAACATTGAAGAGGTCTAAACATAATACTAAATAATGCTTTTTATAACCAGCTCAGTATTTAACACTTTCCCAGCGGCCTTTGAGAAACCCTCGGTGATTTAACAAAGCAAGGAAGCTTGCCATTTGGTATTTAGCAGGATGGGGAAAGCAAAGCACAAGAGAATAAAACTGCTCAAGACATCAAGGACCGAGTAAGAAAACAAAAAAAAGGCAGGTCTCCTCATCCAGCTCCCCCACTGCTGAACGCCCTGCTAGGCTGCTGTGCTTAAATAGAAACACTATTGTTAGCCCTAAGCAAGGCAGACTCATTAACATTTATTTTTGTGTTATAAAAATATATTTTTAAATACTTGAAGAAATAATCTGGAGGAAGTGCTAAAGCTCTGACCAGATTTTCAATATGTCCCAGCTCTTCTTGAGAGATTTCAGGCCTCCTGGAATGACACAGACCCGTCGTTAGAGGCTGCGGCGCGGGAGTGTGCAGGTGCCTCCAGCCAAGCCAGAGAAGCAGCAGATGCAAATCCCCTGCCCTTGCTTCCCCCTCCCAGATTGTTCAGCAAGAGGTAAATCTAAAAAAAATGCCATTGATCTGAATTACTCATGGACAGCAGAAACCTGAAACTATCATTTCCCGCATGTTTTTAATGCTGTGTGGGTGTTTCCATGTGAATAACAGAAACAGAGGAACCTGATGCCTGTGGAGATTCCTCCTTGAGGAGCACGTCAAAGGAACTCCTGCTAGCACCACAACTCCTGCCTGAACACCTTCCCCAGAGCACAATGTCAGTGTGCAGGTCCCAGACAGACTACACTTTATTCCAAAAAGCTAATGGAGACAAACCACGTTTGCAATTTCTGATTAATTTCTAATTAACCCAGCAGAGCAACAGCGTGACTGAGGAGAAGAAACACAGCCTCTCCTCATCCTTGTGAAATGCAGGTGGCACGGGCAGCAGCCCTCACCCAATCCGTAAGCTGGCAGGAGAGGGCTGGGAGGGTTTGTTGAGAGCAGCAGCAGTTGGTGGTGGTTTAACCAGTGATATCCAGAAACAACCACTGTACAGAAGGATGCTGAGCCAAAGAGGCAGGTGACAGATTCAATACAGAAACCAGGGGTACACACTGACAAGTTCCGCTGGAACAGAGGGAGAAACTTGTTTTGTGTTGAGGTGAGTGAGTGAGCTTTGGCCCAGGCTTCCCAGGGAGGGTGTGGAAGCTCCTTCTCAGGAGGTTTCCAAACCCACCTGGGCAGGTTCTTGTGCCCCCTGAGCAGGGGGAACCTGCTTTAGCAGGGGTTGGGCTGGAGGAGCTCTGCAGGGCCCTTCCAGCCCCCATCATTCTGGGATTCTGTGATACAGAACACGGTGCCCTGTTTTACCAAACCCAAAGAATACAGAGGATGAATTTTATCTTACATATACTCTTTATAAGACACTCTGAGTTTCTGTATGACCCAGCCAGCCTTGGGCCTCTTTGAACGAAATAAAAATGGGAGGAAGCAACGAAGGAGAAGAAATAGTTTTGTTCTTTTGTCACTGTCAGAAAAGTGATTGCACAGGAAGCATTTTCCAGGCTTCCCATGATGTCAGCATGATCTTTAATCAGTGTTTTGGTGAGGGGAAAGGAAGAACCAAGGGCCCAGGCACAGGGTGGGTGGCTGTGGCATGCTACGAGGGAGCTAGAGGAGCCCATGCTCTGAGACTGAAAGCCACACAAGCCCCACATCTTCTCCCCGATGTGGAGATGGAGGGACGTGCTCTTGGAGCTCAGCCATGGTGAGTCCCGGCCCTGTGCAGATGGCAGTGGTTTGGTTACCCGGTGCTGAACGCAATCTGCACAAGCTGCAGCATCCACCAAGTTCAAAGTCAAAACGAACATTTGTTCTACCACTAAACACATTGCAAATGATCCTTAACAAATTTTAACTGTTGGTACAGTCGGATGAGAGCGCAGTTGCATACATCACACCCTGTTGTTATTGCAAGCTCTGTGCTGCTAAACATGTGAGTGGCAATGCAGAGAGATCTGTGTTTTGTACTTGGGTATAAATTATCAAGCAGCACAAGAGACCTGAAGGGGCAGCTCCACTCTTTCCTGCATCACTTCGCTTCACATTTTTTAAGCCCATTACATTTCTTCCCATCATTTTGGGAATAAAAATAAAATCATTCCACATTTACCAAGTGGCAAAGCCCAATAAATAATTGCAAAAACTTCCCTGCAAAAACTCTGGGAGCTGTTATGTAAAGCGGAGAGAGGGTATCAGCAGATAGAGACAACTCGGAGGCAACCTGAGGTTTGGTATTCTGTGTCAGCTTGACACACAGGGGAAATAACCCTTTAATCCAGTGCAGTGTATTTCATTTACTGTAGTGTTATCCAGTTCGAAGATGTTATGAAAGGAATCCCCGGAGAGACTTAAGACTTCAAAACCAGCCTGAGTTTGAACTTAATTCCACCGTTGCAAAAGGCTGGAGCTGTGGAAGATGACCTTTTCCGTACCTTGCATGCCAGGAGCCATTCTGCCTCATAATGTCACGCCAAATTAGAATATTTTCTTTCTGTTTTACTCAGGATTTTGTTTTGTCTTTTCTTTTTAATTAAAAGCATCTGTCACTATTAATGAAATGGGGGGGTGGGAGTAGGGGGGAGAGAGAAATCAATAACACAAACAGATTAAAAACGGTGACATCAAGAGGGGAAGAGCCAAAAAAGCCAAGTAATTAACAGAGGGACTTTCACCTCTGCATGAGCTCATCTCCCCAGAGCCCAGGTCAGGACTGAAGAAGCAGCAGTGCTACCTCATTGCTGCTCATCATCCATCCAAAACAAAGGGATGCGTTTGCCCCACTGCCACGTCATCCTCCCTCCAAATACACCCCCCTAACCCTACTGGCAGCAGGAGCTTGGGTAGTCTCTCTGCTTGGATCAGAAAGGACAGGTGAAAAATACCTCTAAAATGCAGACCTCAAAGTTGCTCAACTCTTACCTGAATAAAAGGTTATCTGAATAAAAAGTTCAGATATATTGAGAAGCAAGACCATGTTAGTCAAACAGAAGCTGGGGGATCTCCCTGTGATGGCAGGGATGAAGGTGTGTGGTCTGCTCTTCAATCAAAGGCAGGAGCTTCACTGACCAAGGGGTATTTTTAAGGAGTCCTGCAGGAATCTTATTAAGGAAGGTATGGAAATCCCAGTTAAAGTTGTTTGCTAGGGTTAATCATGTCCATAGGCTTCACTGTTTTGAGGTGAATTGTAGAAGGCCAGTTTTCACTCACTGCATCTCACAATTTGGATTGGGAAGGTAAGGAAATGTAAAATTATCGTTTCCAAAAAAATACTGTTCCCCCCCCAAACATCAACTTACAAAACATCTTCACTACAATGTGAAATTATTTAGCCCCTTAAAGGAGTACAAACAGCTTTATTGTATCATTAATAGAAACGTTCAGTCAGCACAGATGAAAAAGAAAAAAGGTAAACTCAATGTGTCAAGGATACATTGCTTTCTACTCTCACTATTTTTTAATGTCTTATTTCATGGTAGAAAAGTGAAACAATCTTCTTACTTGACTTAGTGAGAGGCTCATTTACTCATGCAAATTTAAAACCAAGTGTCATAATACAATGAAATTATAAAAACATATCAAAAAGAAGTTAGCGAGTCACTAAATTTAGCTCCTAATGGAGTTCAACCTGTCTTACACGGTTGTATGGTAATAGCAAAGAGCTACAGCGCTCTGTAAACATCAGCTTAGAAACCATCACATGTGCACGGGCTTTCTGGAGGAAGCCCTTCAGGTTTACAGCCTCTCACCTTTCCACCTCAATCTAAAGGGAAGGAGAACTTTGATCCCTGCCAAGGGCTTGTGTACGCCGAGCAGAGGCATTGCCAGGATCTCCCCAAGATCTGAGTGCTGAGCTCTGCAGGGCCACTCTGAAACTCCAGTACCACTGCAGACCTGGGCAGATTTGCAGGCTAGATACTTTAAAAAAGCACAGGGACTGTCTACATCTGCACAACTGTCCTGGTTTCAGCTGGGATAGAGTGAATTTTCTTCCCAGTAGCTGCTCCAGGGCTGTATTTTGGGTTTATGCTGAGGAGAATGTTGATGAGTAGCAAATTAAAACCTGTGCATCCGAAGTAACAGCAGCAAACCACACGCCAAGGCAAGAGCAGGATCCTGCATTACAACTTGCTTTGTTTTACTTGCCAATAGCCTGAGGACAGCACTAACACAAAGTATTTATTCTCAGAAACAATTCCTTATTCCAGGAGTAAGCTGAGAAGATGAAAGGGTTAGAAGTGAAGGTCGAGGTTAAGATATGGCTGGTCGGTCTAGCAGACCTCCAATATTCATCAAAACGAAAGCACCAGCGAGGCACAGTGGGGAAAAGATATCTCTGTGGAGAAACTGGCTTGAGATATAGGGAGGCAGTTTGCTAAGGATGCTAATGTTCATCCTCCTGCCCATCAGATCAGGCTGGGGTTTGGGTTCCAACCATGGGACTCCTCTAGGTTCATCAACGAGGTGGCTGCAGCAGAAAACATCAGTTTTTCAACACTGCCCTGTGTGATCCCTCCTGACTGCAGCCAAAGTGTGAAGCTGGGGCCCAGTATTCCACAAAAGGAAGAACCAAAGACTCCCTGTGCTTCCTGACCCAGCAGAAAACCACAAAAATAAGACCCTGTAACGAGACACGGTGCGGGAACGAATGGAAAAACATCAAATTGCATTAAGGACTGTGTTAAAGGTTTACCACGTAGTCTCCAGACAAGCCCACTGATATTCTTGAATCCTTATCGATCCACAGGTCACACCAGAAACAAAAAAATACCAATTTTAGAAAACACCCCTTGCTGTGATACAAAAAGAAAACTCCACCTCACCCTTTCCCTGTGCACAGGTAAATATAGAGACCTTTCCACCAGAGAAGAAAAACATCTGCTGCAGAGCTGTACTGCAAAATTACTAACCTGTCCCTGTCTTGTAAAACACAAAGGCTCCTACAAGGAGTTAGGGAGATGTCCTACATAAATGCTTTTAATTAATTGGTGAATTTTGCACCCTTCTTGGAGGCGTGCAACACGGCACTTTGTGCTCCCCTGGATTGCCACAGTCCTCGGGTTTATTTTTATCCTGAGTTAAGATATGAATCAGGATTTGCAAAAAGACAAAACAACGCACTGTAATCATCCAGCATGCCAATTAAACTAAAAGATACCCTGGAAATTAAAATTAAATGCCATATCTATGAAAAGAAACAGACAGCTTCCTCAGAAACAACAACATCACACAAAAAGGCCTCTACGAGAGTAACATGACTGTGGCAGTCCAAAATCATAGCTGAAGCAGTTATATAACTTACTATCATCTTTCACATCTGCATACTGTAGATCTTCATCAAATTGTGTATGTTTTTGCACATTTATCATCAAGATTTATTGAAGTTGATTCCATAAATTTCATTTAGTTGTTCACTGCTGCTATTTGTTTCCAAGGCAACAAATGCACTTTGCCCAAGCCTCACAGTAAATCATGATTGTTCGGAATTTGGGGGTCCCTGCCCCTCGTGCAGCTCAACGGCTGCACCTCTCGACACAAACAACAGCACTAGAGGTAATTAGCAACAGATTGGGTGGGCATTAAAAAAAAAAAAAGAATAATTTAAAGAAAATCCGTGGTATGGAAGAAAAAATGCAGAACTAAGCAGGCAGACAGTGGGCTGCTGGCAGGCTGAGAGGATTCATGCAAAGGCCCCTCTCCTATCTCATTTACACCTCGGATGGCTGGAGGTTGAGAAATCCATTCACAGGTTCAGGAGGAGTCGGAAAGCTCTTTCTTGAAAAAATAATGATAAGAAAGTCGCCTTCTCCTTGTAGGCATTGCAGAAGGGACAAGTGGCACATGTAAAGGGAAACAGAAAAGCATCACCCAGGAGTCCAAATCTCCCCCGCTGGCAGCATCCGCTGGCTCTGCCTCTGCAGGTACAGTGAGCCAGAGTCCGAGGCACAGACAACTTGCAGGCAACTTTGGACAAGTTCAGCTTGGGATAAGAAATGCTCTCAGTCTAAATTGTGACAGCGTAGTATTGCTGTTTATGTTTTCAGCAGGTGAGCTGCAGGAAGCGCCCAACTCCAAGCACTAACTCTGAGATAACATTCTTGCCCAATTTTATGCTGTTGGAAAAGCCGCAGCAGAGTTGTCCCATCCACACCTCCCACTCACCCAGGAGCAGTTCTCCCTCTGCACCAGAGACCTGCAGCACATGGCCACCACATCTGACATGGGATCACTAAAACACCTTCTAAATAAAGGGTGGTAAAAGAAGAGACCACAACTGCAGACAGACAAAAATCAAACGCAAGAGAGCGAACTCAAACACACTCTGCAGTCCTGGAGACTCCTCTGGGGAAAAGCCTCGTGGAAATAAAAGCCATTAGCTCAGCATTTCTAAAAGCAAACCCAATCTCAGGCACAATGTCGGTATTGTAATGGGACACGAAGCTTTCTGAAAGACAATGCAGTTGGTTTTGATCATCTACCATAAGCAAATACCCTTGACTGCAAAACCACCGTGTCAGAGGTGGCTGATGAACTCAGCACACTGACACTGGCCAGCACAGAGCAAATGGGAAACTTTACAGTGGGAATCAAGGAAAACTCACATTCAGCTTCCAAAGCCAGTCACAGGAGTGACATGGAACTGCAGCCACTGCAGAGAAGCCAGCCCCAATTATCCAGTGCATGGGAAGCTGCTATCCCTTCCCTTTTTCCGTGGTGCTTTTTGTTTTTCAAATTGCTCTCAAACCCTCTTTGTTGGATCTTTTTTTGCACTTTGTTGCACATTCCCTTGAATTCACACATTATTCCCAGAGTGATCAGAAAAGACACCATCCCTGATGACAAAAGACATTAATTTTGCTGCTTTCAGCCTCAGAGAGGTTAAAAGATTGTTTGCTTTCTAAGTGCAAACCCACATTTAAGAGGAATAAAGAATTTGCTGTAGCAGGCTGGATCAATGATGCAGCGAGCCAAGCATGCGACCTCCAGCAGGGTGGCTGAGTCCAGCGCTCCTGGAAACAATAAAATAGCCCTACACTGCTCCTGATCAACTGCACAATGTGGGAAACGGGGACAAAACTTACACCTGACCCTTGATGCAACCCCTTTCAGCTATAGAAACCGAGGGCTCTTATTAACCCTGTTGTTATCAGGCGTATTCATCCTCTTCTTCCCTTCCCTGCAACGACTGGCAACCCGAGATGCAAGCCTGGCTTTCACAGCCATGACACTGGTATGACGGCAGCAGGACAGATGGGAATGAAACAGCACTATCTCCAGTTCAGTAGAAGGGAAGAAGAGAACTGTTGCTGTCAAAGATGGAGCATGGTGGTGGCAGCTCCATCCCAGGCAGCGCCCGGGTATCAGCACCATCACAGGGAGGGATGCTCCCCGGTAAAACACAGCCCCCAAACACAGTCTCATTCCTCTGATGGCAGCAAATGAAATCCATCTTGTGAACACCATCACACCTCTTCTAACAAGACACAAAGGTACCGTTGTGCCACTCATCAGGCACCCAAGTGACAAACTGCGTTAACCATCCCAATTAGAGGAGCGCTCCGGTGCCTCAGCCTCACCCCTTTGCTCACTGCCGCCGTCTCTGCTGCTTACATGAGCATGAAAAAGAACACGTTCCAACTGCAGCTTCCCCTTTTCAAGGAATGAAAAGCAACACGGAGGTTGCAGCCCACAAATTGCCTTCTTCATTCAGCAGTGGTGTTGGAAACGATCAGTCCTGCAATCGGGTGAGGGCTGGAGAAACAGCCCCATGCCACTGAAAACAGCTAACATCAAAATGTTCTCTAGCCAGTAGCACTAAAGCAAGGGTAGAAATAGCCTTTGAGAAGGGTGTATAGCTATAGGTAATGCTTCTACACTATGAAGATTCTCCCTTTTTGGCCTGGCTTTGCAAGTGTGAGCTCCCCTTCCCAGTGTTTGGCTGGTGATTTGAAGAGCAGCTTCCCCTTCCCTTCCAGCCAGCACATTGGGAAGAGGGCAGAGACTCCTCAAATCCCCTCCTACACCCTCAGAAGAATAACAATTTCCCTTGAAAGCTGTTTAAAAGAGATCCTATCCAGGCTGATATGACCAAAAATTGTATCTGTTGGGCTGGATCCTTCCGAGGCTTTACAGGCGTGGGGTGGTGAGGGGCTGGAGGGGAGTTGTTGTGATGTAATACATCTTCCTTAGACATAAAAAACAAGCCACTGTACGCATGCACTCAGGCTCATGCACATCTCATGCTCCTTCTGTCTCTCTCTCTCCCTCTCCAAAATAAATACTATCTGCCCCCTGAAGTAAGAACACGAGCTGCCAGCCCCCGAGCTGGGGGAAAACACATCGAGGAGCGCAGCCGGTGCGTGTGCATGTGACACAGGCATCTGCATATCACGCCACCCCTCTGCCTCCCTCCCTCCTGCTCCCAGGGTCCATTCTTACCAACCAGCAGAGGATAAAAATGCTCTTTAAAAAGACCTAATTTTCTTCACTGGCTATTTGTTGGCGACGCAGCCCAATGGGTTCCCACAGTCAAAGGAGCACTCCCCCCACTCAGAGAGGGAATTTCACACCGTGACAGTCTCGGCTCAGTGAGGCTGTCCCCTCTCCTCTGCCGCAGTATCAGCATTCTCAAAGATGCTCCAAAGCCCAGCCTCTTCGCTCTCCACGCTTCCCCTGTGGATCTCCCCAAGATGAAACAGTGTCTCGGCACATCCATCCACCCATGATGTCACCTCACAACCCTCTCAAAATCCCTTAAGGAGGGCAGGGTGAGGCCAGGGAGGGAGCAACCCCCTCCCGGCGCGCTGGGAAGCGGGGCTGCGGCATGAGGCGCGGCGCTGAGCGCTGCCAAAGCTCGCACACCACCCGGGGAGCAGCTCCCTGTGGTGTGCAGGTGGCTTCTTTGATTTCTGATTATTTGTCAGCCTTGCTTCTGGGCTGGCACGGTGCCTAGGCCAAAACTTTGCAGCGAGCGGGTGACCCTGCCAAAGAACCTCTCCAAATGGGCTCTTGGAGCTCGTGAGGGAAGGGAATGTACAGCTGCACCCCAGACTACCCTGTGGTGATGGGATCCACAGTCCCACTACTCCCTTCCAGACAAGAGTCCTCATCAGCTTTTACCAAGTGATGCCCAGCAAAAACCTCACATGGCAAGGAAAGCATGTGAGAGCTTCAGACTGGAGCTAGTATAGAAAATTTCTTGTTGTAAACCACTAACTCATCAAGGCCAAAATGTTGTGAGTGAATACTGTGGTTTTGGCTGAAATCTCATCAGCAGCTGATACACCAGAAGCCTGTGCTGCCATTCTCGACTGGCTCAAGAGTTGGGGAGAGAAGAATCTCATGAGGTTCAACAAGGGCAAGGGCAGAGTCTGTAGGAGAAATAACCTGAGGAGAAACAACCTGTGACCCAGGACAGGTTGGGAGTGACTTGGTGGAGAGCAGCTCTGCAGAGAGAAGCCTCTGAGTTCTGGTGGGCAGCAAATAAACATCAGCCAGCAATGTGCCCTCGTGGGCAAGAAGCCAATGGCATCCTGGGGTAGATTAAGAACAGTGTGGGCAGTAGGGTGAAGGAGGTTCTGCCCCTCCTTTACTCTGCCCTGATGAGGCCTCATCTGGAGTCCTGTGTCCAGCTCTGGGCTCCTCAGTTCAAGAGGGACAGGGAACTGCTGGAGAGAGGCCGGTGCAGGGACACCAAGATATTGAGGGGATGGAGCGTGTGTGTGAGGAGGAAAGGCTGCGGGAACTGGGGCTGTTCAGCCTGGAGAAGAGAAGGGGGGACCTCTTCAACATTTTTAAGTACCCAAAAGGTGGATTTTAGGAGGATGGGATGATACTTTTTTTCTGTGGTGTCCTGTGACAGGACAAGGGATAATGGACACAAGCTGGAACACAAAAAGTTCCAATTAAACATAAGGAAAAACTATGGTAATGTGATGGTGAGGGAGCCCTGGCCCAGGCTGCTCAGGGAGGGTGTGGAGGCTCCTTCTCAGGATGTTTCTAAACCCGCTTGGACATGTTCCTGTGCCCCCTGATCAAAGGGAACCTGCTTTAGCAGGGGAGTTGGGCTGGAGGAGCTCTACAGGTCCCTTTCAACCCTGACCATTCTGTGGTTCTGTAATGTGTTGTAATCCCAAGACACCCTGAGCAGTTCACAGTGTCATCTCCCATTCAGACAGTCTTGGTCCCAAGTCCCTCCTGTAGCCAGCTCCACCAAGCATCATCTCCCACATTGCACCAGAGGCAACACACATGGAACAAAATGAGTTGAGCAAAAGCATCCAAGGGTGCTCAGCACCAAAAAAAAAGGCACAAAAGTACAGAGAAATCACTACATAGCAGCAAACAGGTGAAATCCACTGCTCCACAAGCTGGTAACAGCAGCTACCCCAGGCCCACACTCTTCCACAGAGAAGCTTGGAGACAGAGAAGCACAAGACTGCTGGAGAACCTATGCTTCCTCCAGCTTATAGGCAGCTAGGTTAGTTCAGCCTCTTTTTTGCTTTGTACAAACCCTGCTTTAATCTCTCAGCACTACTGGCATATGTGTTTCTGAATCTGGGTTTGTCCCTTCTGCAGAAGCTCCGTGTGTGCAAAAGTGTCTATACACAGCGGGGACTGTTCGTATTTGTGGGAGAATGAAGGAGCTAATTCAGGGCTTTGGTGAGATGAAAGGAAAAACCTTAATTAAAATAAGTTTTAAAACCCATCAAGATTTTAGGGGGTTTTTTATCTCATTCAGATTAGCAGCCATCCTAAGGTTGCACTCTGAATCTAAATGCACTGCTTCTCTCCAGACAACGTGGGCTTTGCACACAAAGCCCTTAAGACATCAAAACCCATGCCAACCTAATAAAATAAAAATGGGGGGAAAGTACATCTAACTAAAATGACACAGACTTCCTCACAGAATGCAAGCAATGCCCTTCATCTGTAAAAAAAAACTTCCTTCCCCCTAACTTGGCTCAGGTCTAGCACATCACTAGTAACGTAGGGTCTGAGTAGCTCTTCTTGCACAACACAAGGGTTCACACAAGGGTTTGCACGATAAAGCCACTACCCTGCAAATTCTCCAAAGCAGACAGATACTGAGGAGCAACTTGACTGAGCAACTCTGATCACAACCAGGCACAAATCCTCACCCTCAGCTTAGGGCACCTCATCCCGGGGCAAAAGTAGGGGTTGGACAAGGATGTATTTCCATGGCAAGCTGTTTTTAAAAGAAAAATCCCAAATAAGAGCCACTGAAGATCTCTCTCTGCATGTTTGCAACACTCAAAATCATCCTGACAAAGATGGAGTAACGAGTGATCAACAGTGCATGATAAAATGCAATTTATCATCACAGTTCCCCAGCCAGTGACTTTGCTTTTACCACTCTGCATGTAAACTCCAGTCATCCACCAGCACATCCCTGCAGAGAGTTTTTTGGGGCAACGTTTGAAGAGTTGCAGCAACAGCCACACATAAGCACAATGTTTTTACAATGAAGAGCAAGCAGAGAGAGGGAGAGTCCTCTTACCCTAATTCCAACTGAAACAAAAAGGACATTAAACATAGGGAAAATCCTTCCTGCTTGGAAGTTCCTCCAACACTCATCCTTACCTTCTAGACAACAAAATATCCCCAGCCCTAGTGTAGGGAATAGCATGAGGATTGGAGGCTGCAAACTCAGCCCTTCCAACCCTGCCCTAGAGTCGAGACAGTCTGGCTCACTGAGATATCGAGCAAGAGGAGGGAATGCAGCATTTCTGAGCAAACCATGCTGTTTGGCAGATTTTGGTCCTCCACTCTGCCCCAGAGCAGTCTGAGTGAGTGCATCATCTGTGTCGTGTACCAGGTACCATTAGTTTGATATTGAATTTGCTTTAAGAAAAAAAAGAAGAACCAAATCAATTTCTTGGGAGGATAAACTTGCAGCTAAAGGGAAAAACTACAATTACACTTTTCAGCCATGAAAAGTAAATCAGATGGTGCTGAAATCCCAGCAGAAAACACAGATTAATTAAAGTCTGCACTTTCTAAATCTGTTATTCAACTAAACACAGCTGTTAAAAAAATGATGCCTTTGCTGTAATTTTCATGTACATTCATACCACCGAAATACGGCAAAAAAAAACCATTATTAAGTGCGTTCAGTGAGCTGCTGATCAGGAAAAGCAAGCACACATATATATTTAATTATAACAAGGACTGCTTGACTTAAAAGAAGAAATGTTACTTGGGAGCTTGAAGGCTGTATCAAAGGAAAGGATTGGATTTAGAAAAACGGGGCGAGGACAGGAAGGGAACCGTGAGGTGGAACAAATTGGCATCACCCCATCAGGGCTGGTGATCAGGGTGCTCCCTCCTTCTTCCAGGCCTAGAGCACACGGCACCCATCAGCCAGATCCCAGCACCCCTTCTGCTGCAAAACCACTTGTACTTCCAAGTGCTTTTGGCCATCTGTCCATCACAGGCAGCGCTTCTCAATTTCGCTGATTTCATTAACCCTAATACATTTTAACATCTTACAGAGACAAAGTCAACAAACCACGACAAAACAGTTTCCTTACAGAGTGTTATCTTAAAACCCACCAAAGAGAAGTTCGTGGTGAACCCTGCTAGCTTCAGATCAAGCTCTGCTTCCACACAGAGCCAATCTGTTCATCGGGAGAGGGTGCAGTGGCCTACAAGGCAGTGCTTGGTGCAGGGAGGATCATACAGGAGATACAAACTGGTCCCTCCACACGCCCCAATTCCCCCCCTCGACGCTCCGTGGGGGGCTCTGCGTGGGGTGTGCGATGCTGGCAGAGCACAGCTACTGCTGACACCCTGTCAAGGTGGGGAAAAACACGACAAGCCTGAAACAAAAGCTTCCCTTCTCTTTTTTTTTTTTAATCTCCCCTCCCTCCCAAGTCTACATCAACGATCAAAGTGGAGAGCTTCTTGCTCTGTCACAGAGGGAAGCGAAATTGCCGTGATTTGAATGCAAGCTAAAAGGCACTCTGCAATTCAACTCAATCAGTGTAAACTTACTTCCCTGCCCTGACGCAGCTGTTCCTCCCCTATGGAAGGAAAAATAATACTTGAACCTTGCCTCCTCTGCAAGGGGAGAGGCATGGGAGAGCCCTCACTGCCTCTCAATCCTTCTGAAATCATTTCTGTTTAAAATGTAATTAGCACGATCTAATACAGTAATACATTAATATTGGCAATAGCTCCTTGCCTGGAAAGCCTCTCATAATGCAGACTTGTGATCGCTAGAGGCCACGTCAGACACTGCCAATGCCCCCAAGCACACACCCAGGTATCCACATCAGGAGAGGACTCAGACCATTGGAGGGCTCAGGAAAAGAGGAGGATCCCTTGGAGGACTCTGGACTGCCAAGGCTGGATCATTCTCTCTACAAGACAGCAACAACAGTCATCTAAGGGCAAGACATTATGGCATCTGGAACCACAGAAGTGTAACGAGTCTACGTTTGCACTGAACCTGCAACAGAAATCACTATATTGTCATTCCCCTCCATACTTTTTTTTTTTTTAGTAAAGCAAAACTGGATGGGAAAAAAAAATTGTTCAAAGTCAGGAAGGCTGTAAAAAGGTGTTTACAGGTTCAAGGAGCCCCTCGAGTCTCCACATGGCAACGGTCAGTGTGTAACTGGAAACATGTTGAAGTAAACTGGTCTAAGCAACTGCTCCACAACTTCACAGGAAAAGACACTTCTCAGCAGGTTTTATTGTTGCTGGCTTTTGCATAAAACAGCTCACTGCATCTACTTATCATCACTCCTCCACCCAACCATACCAAGTGTGCCTCTTTTGCAAGCTCCTGAAATGTGATCAACTGGAAGAAAAACCAATTAAAAACAAGGACATATTATTTACAAAAATAAAGGGAGTTGTATTTTTTCAGGGATGAGCATGATGCACTGGTAGCCAAGTACTTCCTATAATCTTCCAGTACAGGGTGAAGGTTTTAATAAAAAGAAATAAGAGCTCACATTTTGATCTTTTCCCAGAGCTAGACATGGTTTAATTAGCTTGATCTCATTATGTAAACTGGAGAGGAAAAAAAGAACACCATTAAAGCAATATCCCACTGGCAAATGAGACAACCTTGACATCAGCCAAGATATTTTCTTGGTAAAGTCTCCCCTGCCTGCGAACCAGCTTCCACAACTCTTCCTCATCACAAGGTCTTCATCATCCCACCTCTTCCAGCTGCCCTGCTCAATTCAGCAATGTTTCTTGGTTTCTACCTCCCTCCAAGCAGCCTGGAAGACACCAGGAGCAAAAACTCAAGCTAGACATTGACTTGGTTCTATTTAGCCCGAGATCATTCAGCATGTTCTTTTAGAAAAGATCAACTGGAACTAAACATTGCCATAATATCCTCCATCTGTTAAAGTACATACTTTTGTAATAACACATTTAGAATTCAATAAGAAAAGCCAGAATTACAAACAAGGTGTCCATAATGAGCCTCAATATAATTATTAAACCAGATAAAGTAGGCCTGGTTTTCAATACAAGAAAGTTATTTGTACCTTAATGATAATGAAATGTAAAAAGCATCTGTAATTTCCGCTGAAATGTATTGCAGAAAAGTCAACTTAGCACACGTCACTTTGTTAAGACTGCTCTTATTATTGTGTTTGCAATGACAGCAAAATGCTTCTTAGTTCCAACTCCTGGGATATATAAAAATATGATTAGAGCACTATAACAATACAACAATGGATTAATTTGCCCAAGCATTACATTTGGATCTGAAAGACTTTTATAATTTATTTTACCAACTGAAAGGTGGTTATTTTGGGATCCTGGCTCATAACAGAGTAGTTCAGTGCAGCATTCTAAAAGATATTTTTTAATATATACCAGCACTGGCAATACTGCAAGGTTAAGAGTGATTCTCACCTGTCTGAGTGTCACCCTGAGCTTTTGTGCTAGCCCTCTGCTGTGCCCTTACCCTGTGATTTAGCTTGGGCTGCTCTGGAGCTGGACTACCTACTCAAAAAGGGGCATCACACATTCCCTCAGACTGCAAAACAAGGCACTGGTGATTTATCTAGGAAAAACCATTAGCCAAGTAAAAGAAATAGATGTTTTTTTGAGAGGTGCTTAACAATATTGTCTGCACCAAGAAAGGAGAACATCAAGAACTAATCAGTGTCAAACAGTAGAGCTAACAAATGTAGACCAAAAGGTGTGGAGAAATCTGGCCTGAGGGGCAGATGACACAAAGGAAAATAATTAATAACTCATCCGCTGCGTGTCAACAGGAGCCATCCTCTACATCTGCAAGATTAGCATGGAATAATCACAGATTATTAGCAAATTCATGCACTCACTCTCAAATCAAATGAATGCTGTTTAGAAGGGAGAGGAAGTTGCCACCTTGGCCTAAATTGGGGACCAGAACCATGTTTTTCCAACAGAGGAAAAAAAGCCTCTAGGACCTCAGTTATGGTGTTGTTCAAAATGATGGGAATATGCAGAGGTAGAAACAGCTCAACCAGCAGAAATAAAAAGTAAACCAGATATGCACAAAGCTGGTGTGATGTCAGGGTCACGACGACTGAACTGCTCCCCCATGACTCTCCTCTTGCCATCAGCACCACTAAATTTCACTTATTAAGGCAAAACCCCTTCCCAGATCCCTTGCTTCATTAAATGTACTCCTCTGCTATTTTCTTCCAGATGCCCTGGCTGCTGGGGCTGCTGGACATGGAGACCACACTGCTCTGAACACCTCTCCCAGGACAACATCTCCACGCTGCCTGGTCCAGCGTGTTACATCTGCACTGTCACACACACAGACAAACACATCCTTAGCCAAACACAGAAGAGTTGGCAGGACCTGGTTTAAGGCTGAGCTAAAGGAAAAGCACTTCATCAGCGTTTCAGGAGGCAAGCCATGTATTCTGGGAACACCAGCACCAACCTAAATCCATGACAGAGGATGCTTGACATGACAGAAGAGATCATCTTCCCATCTTCTGAAGGAAATACTTGATAAAGACATTATGGAAAAATAAATACAAGCACTATGTTTCCATGAGTCAAGACTATTTGTTTATGATATAGTACAAAGAGTGTTAAACTCAGACTGGCAGCCTCACCACCAGAAAAATAAAGTCTTTAGTCTCGTTTTGAATGCTGACATCTGACATCAGCCTTGGCTGTCCTTGCCCCAGTCCCTCCAACCATTTTTTCTTACCACCCTGAACACACCACAAGCACCCCCCAAGATGATGGCAGTGCCTGAGTTAATAAGCAGAAAAATGAATGCAATGTTCTTTTTAATTGCAGTGGCAAGGAAAAGAAACATACAAAAGGATGCTTTAGTTCTCATGCTCTCTGCTTTTAGCCAACACAGACTGTCATCTCGTAATTCTGACGCTGTAAAAACTGACACTTAATGTGGGTCTTCCACAGATTTAACCCACCATATACAGGTAACACAGCTACTTCATTTCTGGATCATTGTTTCATAATATCCTCAGTTTTTAGGCAATGAAACAACTTATGAAGCAAATTGTCCAAATCTTGCAATACTTTATTTTTTCCTAAAGGAGATGTTAAGGGAGTAAGAAATTTATCTTCATCTTCCTACATAACTCTAGCTTATTTTGCAATTAACTTTTATGCTTACTTCAAGGTTTTACAAAAGTGAACTTGGCCAAGTAGCATATGTCACCTGCACCTTTTCACTTGAGAAGTGACTAAAACAGACCAGAATCTTCCAGGTTATTTCCAGATGAGAGGAAAAACAATGATGGGGTCAGGAGCAGTGACATGGCTGTTAAAAAGCCTCTGCAAAATTTTCTGAAAGGTCTCACACTCCAAGTTTTTAATTAAAGTCAGAAAGCCTCTAAAGGATCTCTTCCAGATTTTCTTCCCTGGAGGGTTCAAGGCAGAAACTGGGTGGGAATTACAAACAGGATGTGAAATTGCCATCTCAGAATGGGCTCTAGGCAAGGATGGTGGAGCTGAATAAACTTGAATGTTCAGAGGTTTTGAGCAGTCTGAAATACTGCAGTTTAGATCTAGTATGGATGTAGTATTTCATAAGAGTTTTAGCCTCTCCTCAGCCTGCAGTAAGAGTAAATAGTGGGATAACATGAATTTCTGAAAGGAAGATGAAGATAAAGGACAAAAGCAAGCATGGGTGCACACAGAGTTGTCTTAAAACTCTTCCTGCCCTGCTTTCTCATATGAGCTTCCCATTCATTACTATCAGTGCTCTTTCAGGATTTGGATGATTGCCCAATTGCTACTGGTGCCAGAAATACAAAACATCAGAGGGGTGATTCACTTGCTGCCTTGACAGCTCTGGAGATGGGCTAAGGAAAAGGTGGGGACAACACACACAATCCCAAAATCCCTAGTACTGTGGTGGAGTCCTCCTGCATCCTGCCCAGCCCTTGCCACAGCAGGAGCCACTAACCCAAGTCCAGTTGCTCTGAGTTGCATTTCTCTTGTGGTTTTGCTGCACGACCCAGCAATAGCAAATGCAGCTTTACCTGTATTCTCTTTGTCCACATCACGGGAGTTAGCCATCCTAACAGAGCAAAACTGTATTTCTACACTGGCAAAGCTCTGTCACATAGATGCCATTTAAGTCTTGTTTATATGGTGCTCACTCATCCAAAGAGTTAGCAACTGGAGAACAAGAGGGGCTTTGTACCTCCAATGCTCTGCTATGTTAAAAATTGATTTAGCATAATGGTTTCAAAGAGATTAAAATCCAATTTTGTAAATCAAAGCAGGAACTGTACTGACTCACTTCTACAGCAGCAGCAAAGAACCTGCTGAATTCTGAAAACAACAGTCGCAGCCCTGATCCCCTATTAACACAGAGAAAGTAATTAACCAATCAAAAACCTGGTTTAATAAGCTGTATTTTACTGTATGCATCTGCTCTTTATTCTCACATCAATAACCAGACGGGCATTTTTATCTGGAGAGGAAGAAAAGGCATTGTCCAGCTGACCTGCTCAGCGTGGAAGGGCTATTCATGGCAAAAACAACATGAGATCCTTTCTCATCAAAGTTTTTGCCATCATTCAGGACTCAGCTTCGCATTATGCCATTTCCATAAATCACTTTTAGCATAAAATTTCACTTTGACAGAACCCACACCAAACAACTAACAAAGCCACAAATGGGTAAAGTAAGAGAAATTGAGATAAAACAAATGTGGTCTGCAGATGTCCTAAAAACTCCAACATATAAGCTATCCCCTTCAAGGAAAACACATTCCCTTCAATATCCTGGATGAGGAGATATAGCTGTAAAGGAAACAAATAAATCCACACATTCAGAATCATTTATAGCAAGTATCTTTGATGGTTATGGCATCTTTTGAAGAAAAATGCAGACATACTTAAGAGGGGTTGCTGCATGCCACGCAGCACGGGAACGTTGTGTGATGCAGACAGCCCAGCACTCATTACATCTTTTAAACACATTTTGCATCGTTTCCTACAAGTCCAGCAGAAACAGCAGCACTAATTCACATCTGATAAAGCAATCCCATCTTGCAAGAATAGATGAAGCTTTCCACGGTCATGTAAGAAATGGTGGGTATTCGAGCTCATATATTTACAGAGGTGAGGTGGAAGGGTTTTTTTTTTAAATCACAGAATC
>WBNH01006683.1:18998-31698 GCA_013401255.1 Urocolius indicus | reverse complement strand
TTTTTTTTTTTTTCTGGGCAGATTTAGAAACTATGTAAAGACTTTATTATTGAAGGAAACTCAAAGTCAGCACAACTCCTTGAAAAAGGCAATTTAATATCACACAAAATTACAAGTGAACAAAAAGAACGGGGAAGCATTTGGAGTAAATATATACCTTCTGTTCAGATGGTTGGGAGGGATTTTTTCCCTTTTTGCTCTTTGTAGGAAAAAATCAGAACAGTATGAAAGTGCTTTGAAAGGGAGAGAGAAGGGGAAAAATAAGACAAGGGAAAAATAGGACTAAATGCATCCTGCTATTTACAAAAGCAATTACTAACTCATTTTTGTGTGTGAGTGTGTCTTGCATTGCAAGAAGGAAAAATCATGAAAGAAATTATCTTGATCAGGATTCAGTCTGGACCCCTCTGTTGTCTAATTCAGATGTTCCACCAGCTGATGCATTAAAACTGCTCTTTTTCTGAGAAAATTTCATTGCCAGCCTAGCCCACTATCTGGATAAAAAAGCTTTTTGTAAAAGCCTAGCATCCTCTTCAATGGCTAACTCATATATTACTTAATTATATAATGGAAACTTTTGCAATGTTAATGTATTCACTGTTCAATCTTTCTGGCTTTAATTAGCCTTCCTGAAGATGGGTATTACTCTTTGATTAAAAAGCATTGCCTGAAATAGGGGAGGGAGGGTAAAATCCTCTGAGTAACCCTGCTTCTGTACTCATTATTTTTTTCTTATGTTAATCAGGTCTTTGCAGTATGTGTTGACTACATTAAAGATAAAAGATACCAAAACATGCCAGACAGAAGAAAACACCAAAAACAAATCTGTTTAATTAGTATCTGTTTTTTGCAAGCCTATATGAGGTGATGGATCACCATCCCTAGAGATTTAAAAGATACATAGATGAAGTGCTGAGGGACATGGTTTAGTTTAGTGATGGGCTTGGTATTGTGAGGTCAGTGGTTGGACTCAAAGATCTTAAAGATCTTTTCCAATTGTAATGATTCTATGACTGTATGATTTTATTATATCATTATTTAAATCCTACCATCATTTAAAATCTATTACACCCCACCTGCATCAAGCTGTCAGCTAAACTGACTCTTTACTTGCTTAAATTTAAAAATTATTTTGCTAAATATGAAAAATTATTTGTGAGAACTGGTTTTGTTTGAAGTCCAAATCCCATACATTAATGAAGCTTGCAGCCAAGGATGGAGTCCTTATTATACAGCACAAAAAGAATACTTTTCAGCAGACAGTTATCATGTTGCCTATTTTGAAACAGAACTATTCAGTGGTAATATATCATTGAAACTATTTTATGTGCTTGTTAATAGATATAGGCCTCAAAGGAACAAAAATGAGTTAATCAAAAGGCATTTTGGAACATTCAAAATTACAGGAAGTCTACCATAGACTACAATAAGGAAGATGTTTTACCCACATCTGATTCATGCACTCCAACCACCTTAACCAAACTTGTAGAAGTTTGGTACTGGCTCTAAAGGAGTTAAAGACATGAGCCATAGTCAGGCTAAGAATTCCTTTAGGAGACCCACAAAGGAGCTGAGCACAGTGAGCACTGACACAGAGAAAATTGTGAGTACAAGGAGTTTGTTTACTGGGGCTGTTTAATCTAGAGAAGAGGAGACTGAGGGGGGATCTCATTAATATTTACAAGTATCTAAATGGTGAGTGTCAGGAGTTTGGGGCATCCCTTTTTTCTACTGTATCTAGCAACAGGACAAGGCGTAATGGGGTGAAGCTGGAAAACAAAAAGTTCCATTTAAACACCAGAAAAAAAACATAAGAAAAAAATATTTCACTGTGAGAGTGATGGAGCAGTGGCAGAGATTGTCCAGAGGAGTTGTGATGTCTCCCTCCTTGGAGGTCCTCAAAACCCTCTTGGACATGTTCCTATGTGACCTGATCTTGGTTGACCTCCTTCTGCAGGGGGTTGGACTAGATGATCTCTAAAGGTCCCTTTGAAACCTACCATTCTGTGATTCCATGATTCTCTCCTGTTTTGTGTAATTTGACTATGAGCCAATCAGTTTATCCCATAAATATGACAGCCTAAGTGTGCCTTCTTTGGAGTCTCCCTGACAGACAGCACAGCAGCATGTCTGTGATCTTTCTTTGAACAGGGACGCCTCTCAAGGTTGTTCCTTGAAGAAATGAAATTGTTTACCGACAATAGATTGTGGGATAGGAGCAATGTGAGTTCCTCCAGATGACAACTGGGCTTGTACATCAGGCAACATTTCCCTTGAGCAGGGAAACATCTCAGTGTTAAGAGATATTAGTTGTTTGGCTTAATCAAGTTTTAAATAGAATGAAACACTTAGAAGATATGTCAATTAGTATGCTCTTTATTTAGCTTTTATAACTTCACTTACTACCTAGATTTGCTGAATTCTTAGGCCATAAGATGAAAACTTTCACTGAGATTTACTGAATGTATAACTACTTCAGCAAAACAAGGCCTGAGATTTAACTCAAACCCAAGGATAAGGTGGTGACAATCATCAACAGCAGCTCCGACTAGACAAGATAACAGCCTGTCTGGAAACAGTGAAGGAGTCAGATAAGGAGTTAGAAGATCTCAGACTAGAAACAAAAGCAAAGGGCATGTGGAAGGTGTATGAAGAACTAGAGTATGTGAGAGGAGGGTGAATAGTCTATAAGGGTACAATTCTCCCGGGATTTCTTTGTTTGGATTCCTCTTCTCTGGAGGCACACAGACCAAGCTGATCCTGCTGCTGTACCAGTTTACTAAATTATTTCTTTCTATATACTTCATTGCCTGAGACAAGGCATTCACAAGAGATTTTCGTTAAATGGTAGTATGCTAAATCAATGTCTTATGAAAACCAGAATGCACCTGAACTTCTCTCTGAGCAGTTTAGATAGCAAAGGTGTCTGAAACCCATGAGTCTACAAGAGATTTTTCTTATCCTTTTGCATCTCTTCCATTACACATAAACCATTTGACCTAGCTATCTCTAAGCTCCAAAAGAAGTTTAGAAGCAAGGGAGTTCAGGCTAAACCTCATGACTCACCTTTTTGCATATCCAGTCTCTGTGTAAATCATTTAAAATTGATTCTAATTCAATTTT
Organism: Urocolius indicus; assembly: GCA_013401255.1. Classification (NCBI taxonomy): domain Eukaryota; kingdom Metazoa; phylum Chordata; class Aves; order Coliiformes; family Coliidae; genus Urocolius; species Urocolius indicus. Next base: position 28,575 of record WBNH01006683.1, on the reverse strand, counting down.
CCTTTGTAAGTAGTCTAGTAAGTAACTGATTGAACCTTGCCGTCAAAGTCTGTTAAAAAACTTAATGTTAAAATCAATTTTGCTAATATCTTTGATAACAATTCTTGAGGTGATGAAAACTTACCAATGACACTATGATATGAAATTTATGTTCAAGTATCTGTTCTTCAACATAGCAAATAAATGTACTGCATTTGTTACTTAGAAGAGCTACAAATGTGAAAAGGTGTTTGAGTTTCTGAAGAGATGAAAAAGCTGAAGGTAACTTGCATCAGCTGTTCCAAATTCACTACCCATGAACATATGAAGTCATAATCATAGATTCAGTGATCACTGAATCTCGGTTTTTGAAAAAGAAAGACCTAGAATCTGAAAAATGAGTCTTCAGCTGACTGTGTGATCACAGATATGTGTGTTGAGAGTTCCTTCATCCCTGCGTGACAGAGCTCCTTAGGGCAGTGAATTCAAACATGCAACACATTGTATTTCTCCTCAGACCTTGACTTAGCAGTTCTGATTGGTATTAGGCAGTCTGGATGATCATTTAGCTATTTTTGTGAAAACAGTAGGCTACTACAAATAACCTAAAATATTTCTGCAAAAAGGCCACAGTATAGAAATAGGAACACAGCTAGCCTCCAAGTCTGAAGGCACAGAACAATAAAATTCTTGTGTATATCAGTCTAGAAGATCCAGAACAAGGAAAATGCTGTGCTCTGAATTCCAATTAGATTTCAAGACAGATGGGATGAGAATTGCAGAGTATATACTTCTTGCTGCACTCCAACAAAACCTTTCTTCTCATACAGTATAATTCAGAATAATTTTCATCTTCCCAGATCTGACTGCTAATAATACTAAATACATAAATAATTATATGGCAATTATTATTCATATATCTAATTTTCATAGTCTCAAATTACCAGCCTATTTTTCACGGAACATGTTAAAAACAATGGGAAAACACCACAATTCAAATACTTCGTGGTTGCTCATGACCATCAGAAAAGATGTACATTCATTAAGAGAATAGACTTCTAGTATATGAACTCAAAATTAATGAATTTCTTTCATTACTACCCAGAGATGCCCAAGGAGAAAAATCCAAAACACATTTTAAAAAATCTCATTTGGAAAAGGAATATAGCAGTTTGTGTTCTGCTTTCCATTGGCCTTTATTTTGAACAGCTCAACCACAAGAAACGATCTTTTCCATGTTAAGGATCTTGCATGTCAGCATAGGACAGATTCACATTGGGCACAAAATCAATTTGTATTTGTGAACTGTTTAAATACATTTTTAACCAGTGATTAAACAAATTCTCTTGTAAATTTGAATCAATGTTAATGGATTTGTGGTGACAAAGAGATACAAATAAAATTAGTGAGACAAATTTTCTACTGCCTTCTACTGTCTTCTGATATTTTTCAAAGGCAACGTAGGTTGCTATGAAATCATATTAATTGCTACCCTTACATCAAAAATAGAAGTTGTTTATACCTGAACAAAAGAAAGAAATAAAATGTTACTGGTGTTGTAAAATAAGTGAGGTAACTGTTGGCATTTTTGTGCTTCCTAAGCATTCACGTAAATCAGTACACAGAACACCATGCAGAGACTAGCGAGTTCAGCCATGTCTCCCTGCTACACTAATACAATTCTGGCTGCACAATTGGTCTTCAGGTGGTAAGGCATTTACATCTTTCTGAAAGCCCTGTTGAAAGTTCTTATCATCCTATTTCAACCTTACACAAAGAAAACTGGAGGCCTAAATATTCAATAGGATCCATTATTTAATTATTTAAGCATAAAACCACATTCATCATACCTTCAAATTGTGAGATATTGAAATACTTGTTGATATTTTCTCATTTGATATTTAGTTTTAATTCAACCTTATAATGAAAGAAAACGGATAAATTGCAATTATTTCATTATATCTTTCTCTTCTTGCTCAGATGCTTCAGTGACTGCCTGGAGCAAATACTTTTCCCTGAAGCTACAAGGAATGATAGTAGCAGAGTTTTCTGAGGTTTATAAAATGTTTCTTTTTTTTTTTTACAGGAAAATAAAATATAGTTTTAGTTCTAGAAAGGTGATTTTTTTCTTATGTCATATTGTGAGGAAGAACGATCATGTACCAAAACCTTACATAACAGACTAAAGCTTTAAGATAACTGGGCCTATCTGCCATTTATCAATAAGTGGAACAGTGATAAAGTGATCAGATAATGAAATGCTAAACAAAATCTGCAAAAAAAAGTAATTCTTTTCCATCTTTGGATATAAAGATTAGATAACGATTAAGATACAAAGATAAATACTCTCTTTTAGACATCTGTAATTCCCCTGTTATATAGGACCAACCAGAAATGTCTAACGCATTGAGTACTAAGCACTATAAACTAGAGTTAAATAAATTTTTTGAAAGGAGTGTTACCACATTTAGCTTTTTATTCTGTGTATGAGACACATACAGTTTTCTCTCACAGTGTATTAGTTTTTCAGTCATTTTTTTAATGTTTTGTTTGTGAATTGTTTATAAATTAACTCTTTTGTTTATATGTTGTAATATGTATGTATTTATATGTATGTATGTATATGATATTTGAATTAGGTGCAGTATCTGTAAGAATTATTCATGTGCATTTATTATTCAACAAGTGTTACTTATGCAGGTTGATAATGACTGGTCAGATCAGTCATAGCACAGTTTATCTATTCCCTGTTGCACTGTACTCATATTTTTAGGAGCATATTGCAAATCCTAAACAGGCACTTTAAAAAATGTGAGTTTAAATGAGATTTTTACATCAAACTTTTGAGATAGTATTTGGAGAAAAGAAAAAAAGTCAGCCAAATAATGTGCAGCTGGAGTGAGTGTTAGCTAGTATCCTTTAAGCAGTTGAAATAAAAAACCCAGCTTGGTCTTGATTATGGAATAAGCCACATATGGGCAGGATATGCAGCTGCTGGCACCTACACAGATGTACAAATGTGATCTGCTCCTGTTGGGGTTGCTGCAGCATGGTCATCAGAGTGCATAATTTCATGATGTTTCCCTAGCTCACATATGATTTCACAGTTTCTTAAATATTTCACCCAAAATATTGTTTGCCTGTTTTAATATTCACAAACAAAATGGGCTATCTTAGTCTTCTCCATGATGTATACTGAAAATAAACATGCAGAAAACCAAACTATTTTCATGACTAAAGTTGCCAAATTATTTTATATTGATTTCAATGACCATATTTCTCTTTATTTGCAATTATTTAAACACCTGCTGAGAAGATCTGGTTGCAGCATGAAATATGTTGAAGTTACTTCTAACTCACAGGGTTGGAAGAAGGAATGTGTTTTTATAAGAGAGAAATGTCTTGTTAATTATTTTCCAAAATGTTATTTTTAAAATTTCCTTTTATTTTCACGTGTTTTGTGAATAAATTCAATGAAATGACTAGTGTCCACAGTTTATTGCTTGTGCTTTAAAAATATATTATTTGTCTCTCCTTTTTTATTACATTTAAAGTTTTATGTATGGAAATGTTTCAAAACAAGTAAGAAAATTAACAGTGAATCTTCATCTATCATGCTCAAGCATTTCAAACTGATAAAAGTTAAAGGCATAGAGCTTAACCTTTTCATTCTCTATCATATTTTCTAAAAAACAAAAGTTTAATTTTTCATTTTCCTAACCTTTCATTTTCCAATGAGTGCTTTCTTTTTCTTTCCTTTCTAAACTTTAATCCCTCTTTATTAATTGGAAAAAACCCTTGGCTTACAGAGGTTGCTTTGTAGTATTTCTTATTCAAGAAATACTCAATATATTGCATTATCCCTTTGTTTCAAAATTTCCTTTGATATTTGCCTAAGATTTTAAACTCATGTTGCATAATTCCAAGGTGAAGGAGTGGATAATTTCATACAAGGATAACAACTGCTAGTTCTTTTGGGAAGGGTTGTTCAAGGGTTTCTTTTCTCTTTTTTTTTTTCTCTTTTTTTCCTCATGGTAGTATTTGTTACCAAAATAATTTGGGAATTCTCAATATCCTACCTTGGAGAAATAGAGGTGATTAAACAGTGATACAATGAGATTTTTGAAATTGTTCATAATTGGACCTATTCATGACTATGCCCTTCTAAATAGAATCATGATACAGACTATAAACTGATGAAACACTGCTATTTCTGCTTATCTAGATATAGAAATATCCAATGAAATTTCACCTATGTCTAAGAATGAATGTGTATCAAAAAATGACCTGAACTAGCAGCTCTTTTTTACATTATTCGACACACTTAATCAACTTAAATTTAGATAAATGCATTGCAATTTATAAAGGTTATGAAAATGGCTTGCTACCACCTCTCTGGAGTGAGATATGTGTTATGACATTGCAAAGGATTTGTAAAAACTGGTGAGCTACTGTAGATATTTATTTTTTACACTCCATATGTTTCCTTGCACTTAATGAGATGGAAGTGAAGATTGCTTGTTTCTTGCAGCAAGGTAAATTTTTTAACATTTTATTCTGATTCAGTTAATGTTGTTAAGGAGAAAATGTTTGAAAGAGCACACTGCAGGGAGCTCCTTACATCTTATCTCATTTATTTCCTAACCACACAAAATGGAGGTGCAGAGCTGTCATACTTACTTCATAATCAGGCAGCAAATGTCAGACAACGATTCGAATCTGGTCTGAATATTTTCTATTATTCACCTTGTTTAATAAACTGTCACTTGAAAGAGGGAATGATAAGCTTTCATACAATGAATCAAAGGAATGTTGTGCCATCTTCCTTTATTATGCATGCTACATTTGAAGCTAATGAAGCATAACCTCTGAGATGATATTTTTATAGATGAAAGAGACATCATGTTATGCATTCTATTTATTTCATCAGGTTCTCTATGGACAAGACAAAACACAACGATTGCCTTGAATTTCATATCTCACAATTGACGGGCATTCTTGTTGATGTCTAATAGTTTTCTATTCTCTCCATATTTAACATTCTAAGAATGAATAAAAGGACAAGATGGAAATGGATGGAGGATAATGGCATATTTTAATTAAAAATTATTGTGGAAATAGTACTGAATATTTTTTTCTTCCACTTTTCTTTTTTTTCCACTCCATATCATATATTGTTTAGAAATTGCTCTCCTAATNTTTTTTTTTTTGTAAGGAAAAAAATCAGCTTTGTTTCCATGGGAATATTATGACTGTGGACAAAATTCCCACCCAGATAATAACTTCAGGTAAACCTTCACAGGCTCACAGCATACAACATCATTTTATCTATTCAAAGAAATCAAAGAGAATAATGCATGACCTAACAAGAACATCAAAATACTGATCACCTTGCTAGTATGATACCAAGAACACAGTTTAAGTAACTGTACCTTAGAGCATATGCTTTAGTAGGTGAGTATCATGTTATCGTGTTATCATGATATCTCTTATTTGTGGAGACAAAAAAAAAAATCTAAATTTTCATCCCTTATTAATAAAAGACAGTGTATTTTTATAAGTTACTGCATTGATTTCTTAATGCTTTAAGTTTTGCTAGACTGAAGTGTGTAAAAGCCATAAACATGTCTCAATTAATAGTGTTTCCAAAGTTCTTGAAAAATCAAAATAGTACTTAGCATATTTTTAGATTCTCAGCTGAAAAGCCCCAGGAAATCTAACATGTTTTTGCTGAAGTTCTAATATCTTTAATTTATATTGAGTGGGTTTTTCCCACAGAAAGTAGCTGTCAATTGATTAAAATAAATTTATTGAATTCGAATAGTGCATAACAAAGTGCAAACCACACAGTTCACCAATGTGGAGGAGCACCAGAAGGCAGTGTAACATTTAGCCAGTTGTCCTCTGCAGATATCTGCCTTTAGCCACTTTCTATTGTTCTAAAATCACAGTAAGAGCACTAAAATGCTTTATATGATTTTCTCCTTTTGGAAAACAATGCTAAAATGATCACAGGAGGAAAAAAAATTCAAAACAAAGAGGAAGAAGGAAAGGACCACTTCTTGTTTAAAGCTGTTTAAAGCTGCACAGCACTATCTCTACCCAGAAGCAAATGGGAATAGAAATACCAAGATTACCTACCATTACCTTCCTCTTTCTAGTGTCTGGTCATAGATCAGAGATGACTGAGGCAGATGTCAAGTGTGTCTAGTAATTAGGTGAGTGATGGTAATAACCTCATGAGAGAACATGGATCAGTAATGGACTGCTCCCTGGTACATTTGAGGTATAGATATGCTGGCGTCTTTTGGTCATCATCCCAGAGGTGTTTGAGGATACTGTTTCAAATATTTAGTTGAAAAGAGATTATCATTACATCATGAAACAATTCTTGCCTCTGTGGACCATAGAAACTGCCCAATAAATAATAAAATTTAGGCAGATTTGATTCCACTTCTCCTATTGGATGTTGCTAGAGACACAACATTGGAGAGACAAATCTTTGAACTGAGCTGATATGGTCATTCTTGTGACCTTAAGTCAAATTCTACCATGTGTGGTGGTTTAGCCTGATGTCCACCCAGTTATAGTATCACTCCCCTTCCAAAACTGAACAGGAGAGAGAGAGGAATATAACAAACTGCTTGTGAGTTGAGATAAGGACAGAGAGATTGCTCAGCAATTAGTGTCACAGGCAAAACAGACTCAACTTAGGAAGAAAAAGTTTTGATTTATTAAAGAAACAATAAGAGCAGGGAAATGAGAAATAAAATGGTCTTAAAACACCTCCCCACACCCCTCCACTTCCCAGGACTCCCTTTCCTTCCCCCCCAAGCAGTGCAGGGATGGGGAATGGGGGTTGTGGTCAGTTCATTATAGATGGACTTTGCTGCTGCTGCTTCTCAGGGGGAGGCCTCCTCACACTTCCCACTACTATACTGTGGGGTCCCTCCTCATGGGAGACAGTCCCTCATGAACTTCTCTAGCATGGGTCCTTCCCATGGGGCAGCTCCTCACACACTGCCCAGCGTGGGTCATCCACCGGAAAAGACAGTCCTTCAGGGACAGACTGCTGCAGCCTGGGTCCCCTCACGGGATCACAAGTCCTGCCAGCAAACCTGCGGGCATGTCCCCCACAGAATCCCAGGTCCTGCCAGGAACTTGCTCCAGGATGAACTTCTTACGGAGTCACGGCCTCCCTCAGGCATCCCCTCACTCCAGCATGAGCACCTCCCTCACAGGCTGTGAGTGGATCTCTGCTTCCCGATGGTCCTCCATGGACTGCAGAGGACAACCTGATTCACCATGGGCCTCACCACATATCACAGAGGAGCCTTCTTTTCAGTGCCTAGGCACCCTCCTCCCCCTCCTTCTTCACTGACCTTGGTGTCTGCAGAGATGTTTTCACATTCTTCATTGCTGCTGCAGTTTTGCAACTGCACAACAACTTCTTCTCAAATATGTTATTCACAGAGGCGTTACCTCCATCACTAATTGTCCAGGCCTGGGTCAGATGCAGGGTCCAGCTTAAAATTGACTGGCTCTAACCCTGTCAGCTACAGGGGAAGCTTCTGGCAACTCTTTTTGTTTAAAGAAGCCTGTAGCCTCCTGCTACCAAAAAACCTGGCCCAGCACAAAACCACTACACCATGGAAAATGTCAACTTAACTGAACATCAAAGAACATTTATGTGCAGGAAGTTTACTGCCATCCATAGAGTTGGATCAAACAGTGATTCGTTCATATATATTAATATCATGTTTCTTTGTAGTATTTAAGTTGAAATCATACTTGGTGCTCAAGCTCACAGGTGAACCAACCATTTGATGTTGAAGAGGTCTCAAATTTTTTATAAATTTCAGAAAAAGCATTTCTTTTTTTTTTCCTTTTTCCTTTTTTTCTGTTTTCTCACACAAGCAAGCAAAGCTCAGACATTCAGATGACTTCTAAAGCCACACATCACAGAAAGCAAAAAAGAGGAAAGTTAGCTCTCAGACAAGAGGAAATTCAGATCTTGTGAGTGAGAGAGACTGGAAATAAAAATCTGAAAACAAGTGTCTCCTCTGCCAATTGCATGCTTGCAATGTTGATTTTGCCCCTGATCTTGTTTCCAGTAAGTCTATCAATAATGTTGGGAGGTTTTATAGCTTACAGAAAACTTCACACATTCCAAACATTCCCATTTCTTTACTGTATCTGTTTTCTACCCTGTTTACAGGAGTCTCACAAGATCTTTTGATTTGCTTTATCTATGCCCCTTGTGTTCCCCTATCTTCTTCCCAGCGGCTTATTCCAAACAACTTTACTGAGGCATTTTTAAAGAAAACACCTCTCTCAAGATCCGCTTGACTTAGAGGGCATCATCACATATGGTGCATATGTAATAAATGGTACACAATCAGAACTACACATTGTCCAACACAAGATGAAAAAGAAAATTCTGTCTTTGCAATGCCACTCTTCTCTTACATCTGTGGGTATTTTGTGAGTTAACTTAGTAAATTGACCGTGGCTTCCTTTCTCCTTAGGAGCAATGTTGAAGTTCTAAGGGCAAGATAAACAGTTTTTCATGTGTGAAAAGCACCAGACAGAAGAAAAACACTTCTTTATTCAACTTGAGACCTCATGTGTCCTTGAAAATAAGTTTAAGTACTATTCTAGTTGATGTAGTTTCAATATATTCTTCAACAGCAAGAGCATATGGATATTAATAGTAATAGAGAACACAATCAACCTTTAAGAAAAGTAGTCTAGTAATAAAAAAGATGGAGCCTGGATATGTAAACCCAAGACTGAATTTTACAGGTTGCAAGAGCAACCATAATGCTAGAGCCAGTGTGAATCTCTCTGTCATTTATACCCTCATGTTTTCATCAGTATGGATTTATTAAAAGTTTTCTTATAGCCAAGTATAAAATAATTTCAGATTGATACTCTTTTCACTTCTTTTTTTTCTTTTTGATACTCTGTATACATTGAACTGACAACTTGAGAGAGAAAAAAATCCACAACACAAAGGAATGCATCAACTATTACAACCATACATCATAGCAAACAAAAACGTTGTTGTTACGTGGTTTGATGTCAGTTTTACTTTTTGATGCTCTTAATACTTTCATTATTTTTTTTCTATTTTCTCTCTCTTTTTGCCTGCACTCCTAAAGTTTTTGATTCTGAGCGATTTTATTTTGGTTTTCACTGGGTTTTTTTCTTTATTTTCTTTTAGTAAAAAATTTTTTGTGTTTATAACTTCTATACTGAGTGAAGCTGAAGCCACACTTTCAGGAGCTCATTAGTTTACAAATTTTGTAAGAATATTCGTATCATAAACATATGCATATATATTATATTTACTTTCTATTCATAAGAATGAGATATACACATCTACTTTATCTTGCTCAACAACAAATTTATTGAGCACTGCTGCTGGGCCTACCTGTCACAGCATCAGACTTTCAATACTGGTTACAAGAACATCCAACAATGAGCTATAAGTTTTATAAAACCAAATTGCATAGAGATGCTGCAAGAAGTATAATTTTGAATTTCAGTTCACGCATGAAACAAATAAAAAACATTTAATATTTTTAAAAATTTT
>WBNH01006683.1:0-18045 GCA_013401255.1 Urocolius indicus | reverse complement strand
GAGAAGGATATAGAATTATAGCAGTATTTTTTTTACCTATATATTTTATTTTAATTAACTAATTAATTGATCACCTGTGATGTAATCTCTGACACTATTTTGAGACATTTAGGAAGCCATGTTTTATAAAGGTACTTTTGTATAGAGTTTTTTTAATCTCAGTCTAAATGAAGAAAAAGTCTAAGGGCTCACAGCTTACCCAGTATCATTTTCTCTTTCATTTCAACTGAAAAACTTCTTTTGAGGTCACTGGAATATTTCATAGCAGATTTTATAGTCTCATTACACTCTACAGGCCAATATAATCCACAGAAAAAGCAAATCAACAGACACTAGATGGATTCTCCACTTTCTGGCAGACATGTTATCATTTTAATATAAGTAATGTATAGACTTGTAAGCACTGCTTGTTTAAACTTTCTGCTATACCACAAATCCTACATATCTTGTAGAAGATTTGTAAGGAAAATATGAAACATGTAATTGTGTGGTGGCTTATACACAGCAGCATCCAGGTGTCCTCCTGGCTGCAAGTCCTCTCCTTTCTCCTTCTTTTGCCTTGGTGCTATCTCTAATGTTTTTTTCATTTACCCATTCCTTTTCTATCCTCCTCCTGTTTCTATTCTATATTATTGTCCTTTCCCAAATACATTTTTCCTGAGGTGCTGCCATTTGAGATTAGAGATATAGTTGTGCTTTGCAGTGTGTTTGTTGACGCCAGCTGGAAGTGGCTGTATCTGGCACATGGCAGCTCCAGCCACTCATTGCATAGGTCACCCTTGAAGCCTGCTCTGCTACTAAAACATAGACTCCTGCACTCAATGTAAACAGCTTCTCAAAATTTATAAGATATTAAGGGTATTCAGAATTCATCAGTGTGATCACTATTTGCACAAGACTTAATTAAATTTAGGAATGGAAGCTTATTTTCTCATTCAAAGTTTTTATATGTTGGAATTACAAGATTTATAGATCAGAGCCAAGTAGTTATTTTACAAGCTGATGTTGATTAACAAATTGACAAAAAAGATAAGCTGTTCACATTTATTGGACTAAGCAATACTGCACAGAATTTTGTGCAGACAATATTATCTGCCTGTAACGAGAGATGAAATGGCAAATTTATGAGCAATTACAAGCAATATAGCTAAATCATTTTGCATATTATCAATTATGATAAATTTATTTTTCTCATAAATCATGAATGGAAGAACAGTAAATGCAAAAGCAAAGCCATTTTAGTACAGTTAGGTTTGTATGAGAATGATTGCAATTGGATCAAATCTTTTCCCAAGAGCAGACATGTGAGGAGGTGTGTAGAGAGAGAAAACAATAATGTAGTTGAAATGGAAAAGATCAATGAGTTTGTTTGATAGTCCAAATCCTCTTCTCTGCAGATGAGTTTATTGTACATATGCAAGACTCAAGGCTAGGCAGATGACTGTCAGGGAGCGCTCCCTCCTTCCCAGCTACAGATGTGTATGTTGGTCTTGTTCCTACTCCACTATGTGCTGAGGTTTAGGTCACACTAACTCTAGTTCCTCTGGAGAGTGTGAACAAGTGAACCAAGATCACCTCCTGTTATGACTTGGTTCAGTCACAGATACCAAAAGTAGAACACTAATGCTACTTATCATTACATTACTGTACTACCATTTACAGTACTCTCAGTACCAACATAACTCCCAGGAACACTGAAAGACTAATGCGCATAGTGAAGATGGGACAAACACAGTAGAAGAGCTTGGTTTCACTACAGCTGCAGATTCTTGGAATTCTCTTATTCCAGACTTCCCTTCCAATGTGAAACCTCTTTTTCTTAAAAAATAAGTTACAGAATTTTAATAAGAGGGGATTTGGTTGGTTTTACAGGCCTCAGTCTGAAACCTCTGAGATATAAAAAAAATAGTGACAATTACATAATGGATTTCTTTCTTTCCTATCCTTTCCACTACCTTTCTCCCTTCTCCTTGTCTCCATTCCTTTGTCTCTCCTTCCCTTTCTTCTTTAATTCTACCCTCCTCTTCTCTCTCTCTCTCTCTTTCTTCCTTTCTTATCGCTCTTTGTTACAAAAGGTAGGATACATGCAGGAGCAATAATATACACAAGCTTCCAAAGAGAATCTTTGTACTAAGCCTTTTAGCCTAAAAAATATCCCTTTTACTTTTGCTTTTTTTTTTTAGGATACATAGAGATGGTCTAAAACTTCCTCATAAATATGATTCCATTCCAATGTGTATGGTGTGAATTTCAAACACAAAAACTTGGCTAGCTCCATGTTGACTTCCAGACTGCATAGTCCTGGGAGGTTTGGCGCTTACTTCTCTGTTTGCAGATGGTTTATTATAGAAAAGGGCTTCAGTCAAATGCTTTATGCATTCAGAAAATACAAAGTCTACTCCAAGGGTCATAGTGAGATATAACTACTGTCTGGGACATTTCCTGTTGTACTGCTCAGGGGAAGAGCAATTGAAATTTCACTTACCAAGAGAAATAGGTATGACATTCCTCACTTCTTAAAACTGCTGTATCATCTTGATATGGTTGTTTATACGTAAGAGAGCTTTGATTCCAATTTTCAGTGAAAACTGGAAAAGAGATTTAGTGAGCAAATTATATAATCTAGAAAACGTATTAAATCCTTTGAGACTTTATGAAAGAATAAACTGCAGAAATATACATTATGTAACTAATCAAAGTTTTCCTTATTGAGCATATTTTTGCTTTTTGCGGTAGATAGATGTGATGATACTAGAATGATGACATTCTCTTCACTTTTAAGCATCTTTGTCCCCATGATGAAAAAAACTATTTTTGTTTTCCCCCTAGGCTGGTAATATTTTACCTTTGAGAAGGTTGCAAGTAAATACAACGGAAGAAGTTTCACAGAAGGCCCAAGTACCTGATCATAATATTCTATCATTTGCTTTCAGTTGCTCTCAATTGCCTCCATTTGTCATGTAGTGAAGAAACGACAAATCCGTCTGACTCTTTTTCACATAGGATAATGTGCTGTCTGACTACTACATGGGTAACAGTAAAGAAACACCAAAATGCAGGAAAGGAAGCAAAGAATTTTTACATTGATTTGAAAACAGATGGTTTGAGAACTTTCAGGACAATTTGAAAAAAAAAAAAAAAAATTCTGTAGCTTGATTCTTTCCAGAGTCACTAGTTACTTTCCAGTGAAGATAGGTGAATAGCGGACATTAACAACTCAAAGCTAATAATCCCCAAAAATGAATTATGTAGTTTTTCTACATAAGAGAAGATTTGTATCTCAGATTTGACCACTCAGTGTGTAAGTGTATAATGATGGTAGCCCTCTCCTAGGAGGATATAATTATTTTATATTTGAAATTAAATCCTAGAATATCCTGACTATAGGCTCATTGCTGCCTTAGTTGGTGAATGCCATACAATGACTTCTGAGATGTTTTCTCTTTGCTGCTTACCATGGACTTTTGTGTAGTTTTGTTACCTTAAGCAAAGATTTTGATGTTTTCCATTCTTTAAACTCCTCTTATACCAATAAGTCAATGACAACAGCCTGAGTGACTTTGCAATAACACACCAGGGAACAACTAATCAAGGAAGTCAAATCATAGTCAGGAAGGAGATTTAAGTAATAAGTTCACACAGAGTTATACAGACCAAAGAGGGAAAAGCGCACATTCTGGAATCGAAATTCAATAGAACTCATGTTTCAGTTCCTGTCTCAGGTACACAAACCATTATGTTGGTAAAATAATTTAAAATGTCAATATTCTATGCACTGAGAACTGAATAACTCAGAGTTAAGATCCTTTGAAGTAAAATTCAGTAACTCTGGACTAATGCTGACCACATATGGGTGCATCTCATGTAACCTGGTAGCTTTTTATTTCAGTAGTTGCCAACACTGCAGTACCCAAATTCTAATCTCAATTCCACCACTCACTTCAGTAGGACAAAATTGCATTTTAGCAGACTCAATCACGAGGCTTACAAAGATATTCATACTATCAGAGCAAAATTTTGAAGTGCTCTAAGTTCCTTGGTTAATCAGGTTTCAGCAAAGAAAATACTCACTTACTTTTGCCTAGCTAAAAAATCTCTAAAAAAATTAGTTCTTATGAGTGACTTTGGGAGCTCAGACTTGAGTCAGGGTTGGGAAATTTTGAATGTTGCTGATCAAGCACTGTCCTAATCTGTGAACAAATGAAAAGGTAGTATGTGGGTTTTCCGGACAACCTCCTAGACTCTTCCCTTCTGCTATATTGCATTTCCAGCAGACAAATGGTAAGTTGAAGTTCCCCATGAGAATGAGGGCTAATGATCTCAGGACTTTTCCAAGCTGCTTACAGAATATTTCACATACCACTTCATCCTGGTTAAGTGGTCTGTAACAGGCTCTGAACCTAACATCAGCCTTATTGCCTGTTTCCCTAATACTTATGCATAAACACTGAACCCTATCATTGCCTTCTTTCACTTCTAGTCAGGCAAGACTAACATAGAGGACGACTCCACTGCCTTTCTTTCCTTATCTGTCTCTTCTGAAGAGTCTGTACCTATCCAGTGCAGTACTCCAGTCCTGTGTCTCATCCCACCACATTTCCATGATAGCAACCACGTCATACTTCCTTTGGTGCACAGTGGCTGCCAGCTCCTCCTGTTTGTTACCGAAATTGCTTGCTTTCGTGTAGATGCACTTCAGATGGGTTACTGATCCAGCCATCTCTCCTGGGGCAGGAAGTTTTAACCCCTCCATGACCTTTTTCAGAGGTTTCTGTGTTTCATCACATTAAGCCTTGCTTCCCTGATACCACAAAGATCTCCATCTCCCACTTCTGCTGAAAAGACAGACCAAAGGATGTCAGCAACAGATCATTCTTCAAACTCTGGCAAGTTGCCCTCAGGCTTATCTCTGTTGAGCCCAGTTTTGTCCCTTTCTTGAAGCAAGTCCAACTGTCTCACCTCTTCAGGGCTGACTAAAAGTTTAAGCATATTATTAAGGGCATTGTCTAAACGCCTCTTAAACATTGTCAGGGTTGGGACATCAATTACCTCTCTAAGAAGCCTGCTTCCTAGAAGCCTTCTTCTCAATAAAGAAATGCTTCCTGATGTCCAGCCTAAACCTCTCCTAACACAACTTTGAACCATTGCCATTCATTCTGTCACTGTATCATAGAGAATGGAGATCAGCGCTCCCTTTTCACATTTGTCCTCCTCAGGAAGCTGTAGAGAGCAATAAAGTGCTAGTGAATATGTTTTTCATTCGATGTGATAGTGTTGATTATTTTTCAATTGAGATTCACCTTGTAAGTTGCAGAAGAGTCCAGGATTTAGGTAACAAAGTACTCNTCAGATGGGTTACTGATCCAGCCATCTCTCCTGGGGCAGGAAGTTTTAACCCCTCCATGACCTTTTTCAGAGGTTTCTGTGTTTCATCACATTAAGCCTTGCTTCCCTGATACCACAAAGATCTCCATCTCCCACTTCTGCTGAAAAGACAGACCAAAGGATGTCAGCAACAGATCATTCTTCAAACTCTGGCAAGTTGCCCTCAGGCTTATCTCTGTTGAGCCCAGTTTTGTCCCTTTCTTGAAGCAAGTCCAACTGTCTCACCTCTTCTTTTTTTTTAATTTCTCTTTTTAATTACATTTTTGAAGGCCTAAAGTACAATACAAGATTATTGTCTTCTGGCAGTAATAACTGAGTTATTGTCAGTTTCTCCAAATTATCAATGCAAGTCAATAAGATTACTTAGTTTTCTGATTTCAAATCTACGTTTGGAAACCAGGAGCTGAAAGAGCTTTAGTGTGAACCAGTCATAATTATTCTGAATATAATGACATGGAAGTTTTAATCCCTTCTCCTGTTTTGGAAATTACTGAACTAATTTCTGTTGGAAGTCCCAAACAAAGACTATCTGTCGTATACCATTATCACCCCAGATTCACTGCAGACAGCAGAAAAGCTAATGACTATACAATAAAAAGACTGATTCACACATTGGAACTTTTTTTTTTTTTGGTCCAAACTTCTACTTTTTTATTACTACCAATCNCATGGACTTTTGTGTAGTTTTGTTACCTTAAGCAAAGATTTTGATGTTTTCCATTCTTTAAACTCCTCTTATACCAATAAGTCAATGACAACAGCCTGAGTGACTTTGCAATAACACACCAGGGAACAACTAATCAAGGAAGTCAAATCATAGTCAGGAAGGAGATTTAAGTAATAAGTTCACACAGAGTTATACAGACCAAAGAGGGAAAAGCGCACATTCTGGAATCGAAATTCAATAGAACTCATGTTTCAGTTCCTGTCTCAGGTACACAAACCATTATGTTGGTAAAATAATTTAAAATGTCAATATTCTATGCACTGAGAACTGAATAACTCAGAGTTAAGATCCTTTGAAGTAAAATTCAGTAACTCTGGACTAATGCTGACCACATATGGGTGCATCTCATGTAACCTGGTAGCTTTTTATTTCAGTAGTTGCCAACACTGCAGTACCCAAATTCTAATCTCAATTCCACCACTCACTTCAGTAGGACAAAATTGCATTTTAGCAGACTCAATCACGAGGCTTACAAAGATATTCATACTATCAGAGCAAAATTTTGAAGTGCTCTAAGTTCCTTGGTTAATCAGGTTTCAGCAAAGAAAATACTCACTTACTTTTGCCTAGCTAAAAAATCTCTAAAAAAATTAGTTCTTATGAGTGACTTTGGGAGCTCAGACTTGAGTCAGGGTTGGGAAATTTTGAATGTTGCTGATCAAGCACTGTCCTAATCTGTGAACAAATGAAAAGGTAGTATGTGGGTTTTCCGGACAACCTCCTAGACTCTTCCCTTCTGCTATATTGCATTTCCAGCAGACAAATGGTAAGTTGAAGTTCCCCATGAGAATGAGGGCTAATGATCTCAGGACTTTTCCAAGCTGCTTACAGAATATTTCACATACCACTTCATCCTGGTTAAGTGGTCTGTAACAGGCTCTGAACCTAACATCAGCCTTATTGCCTGTTTCCCTAATACTTATGCATAAACACTGAACCCTATCATTGCCTTCTTTCACTTCTAGTCAGGCAAGACTAACATAGAGGACGACTCCACTGCCTTTCTTTCCTTATCTGTCTCTTCTGAAGAGTCTGTACCTATCCAGTGCAGTACTCCAGTCCTGTGTCTCATCCCACCACATTTCCATGATAGCAACCACGTCATACTTCCTTTGGTGCACAGTGGCTGCCAGCTCCTCCTGTTTGTTACCGAAATTGCTTGCTTTCGTGTAGATGCACTTCAGATGGGTTACTGATCCAGCCATCTCTCCTGGGGCAGGAAGTTTTAACCCCTCCATGACCTTTTTCAGAGGTTTCTGTGTTTCATCACATTAAGCCTTGCTTCCCTGATACCACAAAGATCTCCATCTCCCACTTCTGCTGAAAAGACAGACCAAAGGATGTCAGCAACAGATCATTCTTCAAACTCTGGCAAGTTGCCCTCAGGCTTATCTCTGTTGAGCCCAGTTTTGTCCCTTTCTTGAAGCAAGTCCAACTGTCTCACCTCTTCAGGGCTGACTAAAAGTTTAAGCATATTATTAAGGGCATTGTCTAAACGCCTCTTAAACATTGTCAGGGTTGGGACATCAATTACCTCTCTAAGAAGCCTGCTTCCTAGAAGCCTTCTTCTCAATAAAGAAATGCTTCCTGATGTCCAGCCTAAACCTCTCCTAACACAACTTTGAACCATTGCCATTCATTCTGTCACTGTATCATAGAGAATGGAGATCAGCGCTCCCTTTTCACATTTGTCCTCCTCAGGAAGCTGTAGAGAGCAATAAAGTGCTAGTGAATATGTTTTTCATTCGATGTGATAGTGTTGATTATTTTTCAATTGAGATTCACCTTGTAAGTTGCAGAAGAGTCCAGGATTTAGGTAACAAAGTACTCTTTTTTTTTAATTTCTCTTTTTAATTACATTTTTGAAGGCCTAAAGTACAATACAAGATTATTGTCTTCTGGCAGTAATAACTGAGTTATTGTCAGTTTCTCCAAATTATCAATGCAAGTCAATAAGATTACTTAGTTTTCTGATTTCAAATCTACGTTTGGAAACCAGGAGCTGAAAGAGCTTTAGTGTGAACCAGTCATAATTATTCTGAATATAATGACATGGAAGTTTTAATCCCTTCTCCTGTTTTGGAAATTACTGAACTAATTTCTGTTGGAAGTCCCAAACAAAGACTATCTGTCGTATACCATTATCACCCCAGATTCACTGCAGACAGCAGAAAAGCTAATGACTATACAATAAAAAGACTGATTCACACATTGGAACTTTTTTTTTTTTTGGTCCAAACTTCTACTTTTGTATTACTAGCAATCATCAGAGGCAGCTGTAAAAAATTCCATTATGCTTTGTATATGGTTGTCTTAAAAGATAAAGAGAGTGGAGGTTTATTATTGAGCTTCCCATGAAATTTGTATTTACATATCTAAAACTGAAAAAAATGAATAAAAGTGCCATTTCCAAGTTGTGAACAACAGTCTAAATATCTTGGGTAATACAAATTCTTAAACAAGGGTTTGCTGCATAACAGAAAGCCAGCAGATTCAATGCACAATTATCTTTTGTTTAAAGGAAAGCTTGCTCTACATTAGGCATAATTTCAAATAGCTGGTTATGCCACTAAGCAGTATGAAACATATGTTGTTAGTAGTACAAAATACAACCTTTTTGGAAAAAAAAATACTGTATAATACAGTGGCTAATCTTATAAAAAATAATGCTAAAATACAGCTGAAGATAGTCTTCATAAAAATGTTTCAGGATTGTAGAAAAATAAAGCAAAAGAAACTTAGTATATACACAGAATAAATAAACTAACCACAATTTTATATTAAAAAGATATATCCATTTCAGCATATCAAGATGATTTGAACTTGGTGCTAAAGTAATTAATTGATTATGCTAACACTAGCTGTAAAACACTTTTGATTGTTAAAATATCTTGCATTTGTTTTGAATCTGGTTTATTTTTTATCAAATAATATATGAACTCATATTGATTTCACTGAATGTTTCGATATTCATAAGACAAATCTGTTTTGTGATTTTGATTAAAGACAGCAACATTTGATACTTCTGGCCAGTATACCTGCATTGCTGCAAATTGAGCAGGCCATTTAAAATTATTGAAAATTTGACAAAATAATACTGCAATATATAATGCAGAGTCCTGCACCTGGGGAGGAACAACCCCATGCACCAGTACAGGCTGGGAATTGACCTGCTGGAGAGCAGCTCTGCAAAGAGAGAACTGTGAATCCTGGCTGAAAATAAAATGAACATGAGCCAGCAATGTGCCCTCGTGGCCAAGGCCAATAGCAACCTGAGAAGAAGAGTGTAGACAGCAGGTAGAGGGAGGTTCTGCTCGCCCTCTACTGTACCCTGGTGAGGCCTCATCTGGAGTCCAGTGTCCAGTTCTGGGCTCCTCAGCTCAAGAGGGACAGAGAACTTCTGGGGAGAGTCCATCACAGGGCTACCAAGATGATCAGGGGACTGGAACATCTGTCATACGAGGAAAGGCTGTGGGAACTGGGGCTGTTTAATCTAAAGAGAAGACTGAGGGAGGATTTTATTAGTATTTACAAATATCTAAAAGGTGGGTGTCAGGAGGTGGGGGCATTCCTTTTTTTTGTTGTATCTAGCAACAGGACAGGGGGTAATGGGATGAAGCTGGAACACAAAATGTTCCTTTTAAACATAAGAAAAAACTATTTCACTGTTCAGGTGAGGGAGCCCTGGCACAGGCTGCCTAGGGAGGGTGTGGAATCTCCTTCCTTGGAAGTCTTCAGGACTCACTTAGATACATTCCTGTGTGACCTGATCTAGGTGAACCTTCTTCTGCGGGGGATTGGACTAGATGATCTCTAAACATCCCTTCCAACTCCTACCATTCTATGACTCTATGATAAACTGAAGAGTCAAATAGACTTCAGTCTAAAAAATGCAAAATGTGTAGAGTCTCACCCAAAAAAAAAAAATCTAAACAACAGTAACAAATATCTTAACAATTTATGAGAATTAAGTTTATATAAATGAAAGCATAATTATGTTTTTACATAAATCTAAATGGGAAAATGAAAAAGAACAAATGCAGTAAGTTTCTGACACCTTAATTTTCTTCTGTTCCATATTTGCATGCTGAAAGCTTACACAAGAACCTTCAGAAAACTGTCATCTGTGTCCAAATTGCAGATCAAATTTTCTTTCATTCAAAAAAGACAGTGATCTGCTGCTCTTTCCTAAGCTTTTTGTGGTTTTATAACGTGGACCATGAAGTTGATGCTTAACAGATAGAAGACTCTTTTTTCCTTTCTTTTTACCTTTGTTGTGGATATTTAAGTTACAGCTTAGTGTAGAAAATGGGAAGTTGTTTTTTATCGAGCAGAATCTGTTTTATCTCAAGAAGAGTAAATATTCAAATAATATCAGTCAACAGAACTCTGCCTACTGTTTCTACTACAGCCCTAGGAAGAGACCGATTGCTACATCTACAGCTAAAACATAAGGCTTAAGGAACAAACCCTGTTAATATGTAAATAAATGAAAGTTTTACCATTCTCTGTCATGACAGTGGAACTAGGTACAGATTCCAAGTTTATGTGGAGAATCTTTATTGTTGCTCAGTTTGAAGCTTATGCCTGTAAGTGGTCTGTTCTCATATACACATGATTTTTCACATTGTTACATTCTGCTATCAAGAGATGACAAAACTTATAGAAGCAATTTGCTAACAAAGATTGTTTCTACCTGACCATTTGGTTGAAATTTGTGCAGAATGTAATATTCTTTCTTGTAACATCAACTGATTTTTTTTCTATATTGATACATATTTCATATTTGTAGCAGTTATTCTTTGAAAAAAATAGACATTATTATCAAAGAATAGAAACAATTCCCAAACAATTCTTTTTATTTTTAATTTTGCAATGACATTATGCTGCTGATATTGACTTGGATTACTTTTCTGATGGAAAAACAGGCTGATCAAAACGTTATTGTCTGTTCTAGGCTTGTAAGAATAGATTTAAGCATGAG
Organism: Urocolius indicus; assembly: GCA_013401255.1. NCBI lineage: Eukaryota > Metazoa > Chordata > Aves > Coliiformes > Coliidae > Urocolius > Urocolius indicus. The sequence goes on along the minus strand of WBNH01006683.1, from coordinate 6,949 downwards.
TTAAGGCATCAAGTTTTAGAACACCTTAAATTCTACTCTCACAGAAGTTACATTTCACAATGTCAGAGGAATGCTTTTTGTTCAATTTTTAGGGAATGAAATATAGACTATGAGTACAATCTGAAACAGTTTCTCTGAAAACAAGGAGATATTTGTTTGTGTTATTCAGATACATGTCTTCTACCAAAGAAAATTGTGCAGGGATTCAACTACGAAAAAGGCTAAGTTCGAAGACAATCCCCAAAGGCAAGGAAAAAGAAAATATGAGACTAGAGATATAGTGATTCAAAGTGTTGCTGAAGCTTCAGTCAATATGGGTTTCCCAGCTGAAATCCTCTTTTTAAAACCCTCTTGTCCTTTGCTTAGAAACACCTAGTAAGGCAATGTAGTTCTTGAAGAACCTATAATCATCACAGAAAGTGGCATTTTACAGCAGTGGAACTGAGCTACAGAAACACAAAACACAAAACAATGCAAATAGTATACACACAACATTGAACAGAAATTAAGTTTAAACTATCCCTTTCAATCAAAATACTGTAGGATTTTACTGAATCAGTCACAACACATTCTTTCAAGTTGATAAAATTTAATGAAAAATTGGAGCATTCCAAAATTAAATGTAATTAATAATCCCTGTGTTAAATTTGTAAGATTCTGTACAGTAATCAAAAGCGAGTCTGCTGTGGAAACTAAAGAAGTATTTTTGTACACAAATGGAAGTGGTTTGGTGGAAGTTGTTTTTTCTTTCTTCTCTTGTCCTGGTTTGAGCTAAGATAGAGTTAAATTCAATGAGGAAGTAGGAAGGGATACAGCATGGGCAGCTGACCCAGGCTGGCCAGCAGGTATTCGATGCCACCCTGAGTCATGTCCAGTACATATCAGTGGGGAGCTGCCAGGAGGGAAGTGGGGGAACCATAGGTTTGGCTGCCGGTTGGAAGCAGTTGTGTTGGGTCCCCGGTGGTGAGCAACTGTGGCATGCACCATTCCTTTTGTACATCCCCTCATTTACTGTTATAACTGGTGTTTGGTTGGTTGGTTGTTTTTTGGTTTGGTTTGATTTGGTTTGGGTTTTTTACCCTTAACTTGTTTGCCCTTAACTTGTTTGGTTTGGTTTTTTTACCCTTAAATTTTTTACCCTTGACTTCTTATTGTTGTTCTAGTAAACTGTTCTTATTTCAACCTACGTGGGTTTTTCCCGTTTCTCCCATTCCCTTCCCCATTCCGCCAGGAGAGGGAGGAGTGAGCGAGCACCCTCGTGAGTGTGGAAAAAACACAGCATCCGTGCAGGCAGAAATCTAGAACTGTTAGGCAAAGTGAGTCGGAAAGATTGGTGCCAGAATACTACCACTGAAGCACAGAATTTGCCTCAGTCGTGGCAAGTTTAATGCCTTCTCTCAGTTTGAGTAGCCAAAGGATTTGTGCAGTATATAGAGAAACACTATAAAGAGGAGTATGAACATTTCAAAAGTGGCTTACATCAGACAACAAAGAGGTGCTAAAAGAGAAAATAAGAGTTTGTTCTTGATCTGATATCACCATGATACTGTACAAAACAGTCTAGCAGAGAAAAGGGAGGTAGGATAGCTGAAAGCAGTAAAAAAACATAACATGATTTTACACTCCAAAGTGGGCAATAGACCCAGCAGGGAAGCATCATAAAAGTGCAGTACAAGGTTAAATTACTGATTAGACAGTAGTAAATAGGCAGGTAGGTTACCATATGATAGAAAGCTATTAAGGGAGGTGTTTCTATTTAATTTCATTTCATATTTTATTAAAATGTTCCATAGACAATAAACAAGACATCATTACATGAGAGATTTCAAATTGCTCTCATCACACAGGTAAACATGTGTTTCAGTCAATGTGGTTTTAGGCATTTTACATGACATCTTCTGATTATGGTTTTAGGTAGAATCATAATTATTTTTTCTCTACATCAAGTGCATTTTAGATATTCATCAGGGAAGTATGAAGCTAGCTCTGCCAGCCAACTCCCATGGAAAGGAATTTTGCTCTATATTATGCCTTGTATTTAAAGAAAGACATTGGTGCCATGTACTAGACAATAATACTGTAGATAACAAGTATCACATTCTTTCAACTCAAGCATGTTTCTCAGATGAGCTAATTTCAGCAATGAGAACATACTATGAGCAAAATGGCAAAGTTAAGAATGCTGACTGACCCAAGGCTTTGAGAGAATTCAACTCAAGCTTTTAAGTATACTGTTACAAACAAAACAAAACAAATCAAAACAAAGTAAAACAAAACCATCAACTTGTTATAATTTCAAATATGTGTTGTTTTAAAACATAGCTTCTTGAATCTCTCTGGGCCACAAAACAATTATACTAATACAACTTATAGGGAAAAAATTATTGTTAATAATGTCAACTAATAAGAGAAGGCAAAGATTGTTTAGCAAGAATCTTGCTCATCTAATATTTCCATCTCTTGTTTTATTTGCTAATATAATTTATGTTATATATATCCCACATTTTATTTCACATTTGCAAAAAGAGTAAAGTGCAATCTAGTGTCCCACTTTGGTCTATGAAAGCACAGACAAAGGAAGCAAAGCTAGCCCTAAGCTGCAGTACATTTCAAGGAAAAATAATTCATAGGATTGGGTTAGATTGGAAGGGATCTTAAAAGTTTATCTTGTTAGTTTCTGGCTATCTATGAAATAAGAGATGGAATGGTCAAGTCATCTTGATCATTCCAAAAAGAATTAATTAGAAACTGGTTTTGCAACGGTAACTTTCCTTACATTGCATCCTCCCAAAACCAAGAATACCTAAAAATACAAAANAAAAGTTCCATTTAAATATAGGAAAAAACTATTTTACTGTGAGGGTGACGGAGCAGTGGCACAGGCTGCCCAGAGGGGTTGTGGAGTCTCCTTCCTTGGAGGTCTTCAAGACCTGCTTGAACACATTCCTGTATGATCTAAGTTGACCTGCTTCTGCATGGAGGTCGGACTAGATGATCTCTAAAGATCCCTTCCAATCCCTGCCATCCTATGATTCTATGTAAGTTAATCTGACTTTCAATTTTAACTATGGTGGCTTTGTGGATTCCATAATATTAAAATTTGTTTCCTGTATTCACACTACATACTTAAAAATGTTTTCTTTACATTTTTCAGATGTGTTAAAGATACAGTAACATTGGACTATCTGTCTGATTAAAAAAAAGGACATAAATTAATCATTACTGTTTTCTGAACAAGCAACAAGAAATAGGGACTGCCAATGTTGTTCTTTCTCCTTGACAAAAGAGAGATCTATTACCAGGACAACATCTGTTTCTACTTTGCATAGAATTGTGAAGAACTCTCTAGACAAGTAAGTATGGAGTGAATTTGTCTGTTTGTTATCAATTTCTGGCAAGACATTTTACCATGTGCTTGTCTTTTGAACTATTAAAAAGACTTGGAGTATTTTGATGCTATGCTCACATAATTTGATCATTCTTGCTACAGAAAATCTGAGGTTTAGAAAAAGCAACAGGTTTTTGTCTAAGCCTTTGCATATTTCTGAAAATCAAATCTAAATCCAAGCTTCGAAAAATCTCAAACCTTTGTTAAATGTTCCTTTATCTGTCCTTCAGATGTTTTGAGGTTTTCATGTCAGAAGTGCAATGTGACTAGTCCTTAAGATTTACCAAGAGCCAAATGTAATAAAGGTAAATGATACCAGACTCCTGCGATTCAGTCTAAGTGACGGATTAGCTATGAAAAACCCTGCTCAATATAATGGTTTGCATAAAAATGAATGAATGACTGTGAGTTGCCTAGCGTAACAACCAATCAATCAGGCAATTATATATTACAAAAAATATTACATAAATATTACAATTACAAAAATATTACCATTACAAAAAAATTACATATATTGCAAAAAATTTCCCTTATCTATTTTACATATGCAAGAAACAGTATTTGGAGAACATTTATGAGAACTCCTCTACTTCAACAAGCACAGTACTTTTGCCTGCACAAATACTAAGTCTTGAGACAAATCAATTCAATTATTTCATTGGAATATCTGAAGACATCTGAACGTCATTTTTAAATTTAAAAAATGGTTATCTAGGAGATAACTACATATAGTCTCATCTGAGACACAAGATGACCCACAGAAAAAGACAAATAGAAATAGCTTATATTATATTTTCAGACATTCCATCATAAAAATAGCATATCATGTTTTAAAAGGTAGGTAACAGCATAGTCATGATAATCTTCATGAAGAGAAGATTTGATCTGTCCTGTTTCTAATGAATTTTGAAGGATGAAAATTCATTCACACCTCAAAACATCAATCGTATATTCTTACCATGCCAGTAAATAGTATATTTGGAATGATTCTAAGAAAGCCTTTCAGAAATGGAAACAATTGCAGCAAAAGAAGAGATACAAGGTAGTATATGAAGACAGCAAAATAATTTATATGTGACTTTTTTTCTAATAACTTCAGTTTCTGTCCCTTTTACTCTCTTCTATCCGTTCTGTGGAGATCCCTTCATATTAATGTCTGTTATCACCCTTCAAAATTTTTCATCTATTCTGTTTTTCCTTCTGATATCCTGCTGTCACTTTTCTATAGTCTCTTGTTCTCTTGTTCTACTCACTACAAAATAGAAGCTGAGGGATGAAAAGGCACTAGAAAAATGTTTTGCTACATTTCATCTCAGTTTGGACTGCTTAGAGATTAACTAAGGCAGGAATTCAAAATCAATAAAATGAAAACCAAACTATGGGAAGATAAGCTATTAAGAATTCAGAGATAAAAGGAAGTATAAATGGGTTACTGAAGGTATTGTTAATTTATGGAAAAAAAGATTGGACAACTTATTACATATTCACATACAAGTATAAACAAAGAACTAAAGAGGTGATCACTGCAATAATTTTGTGATTATTAATTGGAGGGGCAGGTATGTGTCAGTGTTTTCCTTTCGTTTTTTTCCTTTAAAATGATGTTTTCAGCATGAGTTGCCACTAAGCAGGACATTATTCACTGTATTGATGTCACCAGTAATACCGAGGATAATTTACAATGATATTTTCACTGGGGAGCAATTCAGGGAGGTGAAAATCAATTTTTATCAGCTAAGCTGTAACTGATTTCTCCCATTCTCTATGAAAGAAAAAGTTCTTTTCTTGTTTGATTTTTCATCATTAAAAAATTATATATAGAGAAAAAAGGGAAATTATATTTAGCTCCTAATGAAAGAAAAGGGTTGATTGTAACACGTATACTCTTACACAGGTTGAATGTTCCTGAAATGTATTTTGTCAGTGGTTATGGCTGAAAAATAAGTGCAGAAAGATGGGTACAGATCAGGAATATTCATGCAATATGATGGAGACACAGAGAGATACTTGGAAAAGCTTCATGGAGAGAACTGTCATTTTAACTCATCCAAATCTTGAAAGATCTGCATCATACTGCTTGTGGCAGAGTTCTTTATAATTTCAAATAGTCAAATTCAGGGGCTAGTCAAGATCTTGAACTGGATTGATTTCCTATCTATTCACACAGTGAAGATACAAGGCTGGCTTCTAACCGTATTGACTTAGTTTTATCCTTCTGCTTAGTCTTGGGTGCATAGTGCTGTTTTAACAGGTAAGGTTCATCAGTGCAGAGATGAACATTCACCAAAGCCTGAGATGTTGATCTGTACTGAAGATATAACTAAGCCATACAGAAATCTTGCACTTAGGCAGAGGGAATCTCCACTTACCATTGAAATTATGTTTAAGGCTACCTTGTATCAGGAGACTTAAAATAGCTGAGGATCGGTTCTGAAAAGAGCAGATACACTGATTGCTCACCATTTTCTCCATTCCTCTAAGCTCTCTGAGAAATCAATAGCAGACATATCCGTCCATGACTGTGACCATGGTGCCTTGTTTCAATATGGAAGAGACAACTGAGTGAATTACTTCATTTTGTCTCTGGTTTTGTACTTATATTTTCCAGACTAATCAAGTCCTGATTTCCCAGTCATCTTTCTTTCATCATTTCTTGTTTCTCTTTGTTGGTAAGACCATTCATTCACTCCAGCACTTTTGAAAAGACGAGTCAAGAATAGAGGTTTCTCTTCTTTCTGCTTTGAATGATCTGTCACTATCCAGTGGTGACTAAGCTGCAGCATTCTCTGTAGCTGCAGAAGCAGCAGAAGCAGGAAGAAGGGACCATTTTAATTCTCAACAGAAAAGTGACTTTTTGTAGCACCATAGCAACAGCCATTTTCTGTGGCAAATACCAAATAGCTCACAGTGCAGATGCCCCTGATCTTGTGTGTCTGGAAAGAAGCCTTTTCAGCTCACTGCTTGCCATTCCCTTTGGGTATCAGAATTAGTCTGTGTGCCTTCAAACAGACTTTCAAATATGTTTATCTTTTACCTGACAGCATATTTGCTCCCTGTAATTGGAATGGCTACATTAGAAAGCAGAAATGGTCAGAAGAAAGCAGGAGATCACATTCAGTATTACATATACCTGTATGCTGTGCTACTGCTCATTAACTTAGTTGCAAGAGATGACTAAAGTAAGTAACATGTAACTTGGATCTTATCAGAGATGCACTATCATTAGTTTAAGGAGAAAAAAAAGTGAAATTCAGACATGGTATAGAAATTTCTGTTTCCTGAAAACTTAATTATGCAATAAAAATTGAGATGTGTTTAAAAACACTTTATTTTATTTCCTTGTAATGGAATTTCAATTCATCCAGTCTAGTAATAAAATTCATCATTCCTACTCGTGTTTTATTTCCCCTTTATAGATGTTTTCCTCATCCACTCTAATGAAAATTTCCATTGACAGGGTATCCATAACATCTCTGGGCAACATGTTATCGTGCCTCACTGCCTTCAGAGTAAAGATCTTTGTCCTTGGATCTAATCCAAATCTACCCTTTTTCAGTTTAA
>WBNH01006682.1:38169-69089 GCA_013401255.1 Urocolius indicus | reverse complement strand
GCCGCCGCCGCCTTTGCCGTCCGCGGCGCTCCGGGAGCCGGCGGCTGCAGCCGTGGCCCGCGCGCACCTCGGCCGGCGTGGGCATGTGCCGCGGGCTCCCGGCTCGCCTCGCCTCGCCTCGCCCGCGGGCTGTCCCCGCGGCATCAAACGGCAGCCGCGGCCCCTCGCCTCTGCGGCACTGCGTCTGCCTTCGCGCTCCCGTTGCCGCGTTCCTCAGCCCTTGCCGGGAGCCTCGCGGCAGCTCCGGCCGTGATACAGGACACTTGCCCCTGACTTGACAACGGGGTATCCTAAATACAGACCTGGGACACCCACGGCACGTGGGTGGCCACGACCCAGCAACCGGATCGATTTGGCCGGCCCTCATCCCCTCTTCCCAGGAAAGTTCTCTCGTGTTCTTCCGGCTGTCCCTCAATGGACAGTCAACAAGCTGAGTGGGGCAAGTGGCACGGAACACAGCTTAGCTCTCTGGGTCTTCTCGGCCAGGAGGTGATGGCAAGGGGAGGAGGCCCCTCTGTCTATAATGGGTGAGTTTACATTCTGCTAGTGCTTCCCATGGCCCTGGAGGGCAGTCTAGGCACATCCTGAGATTTCCTTCTGTCCCTCAGTGATGGAGGTCAATGCATACTGGCACTCACGTGACTGATGCAGGAACCCCAACACCCTCACATCTGCCAGCCCCTAAACAGATCGGCATCTTCCACTCTGCTGTGGCTGGAGCTCAGCCACCCACCCTCAGTCTTACTTTCTGTCTCACGCCAGCATATTGTTGCAGATGCTGCCATCCCTTCCCCTAGCTCTGCTGGGCAGAGTCACTGGGTTCAATAGGACTGCCATGGAGGCCTGTCTTGTCTTCTCTTCCACAAGGGGCTGTGTGGGAAGGGACTTGCTCTCTTTTTAACTTGCCCTCCTGGCACTCTGGCTCATACTCACGTTGGCAAGCAGGGGGCCATGCACTTGCCTCTGAACAATGTGGGGCTCGAGTGGGGTTCACAGGGGACCAAACTTTACAAGAAAGCAAACAACGTGGTATCAGTAAGAACCACCAAGCTGGCCTCAAAAACCGTTAAACATAGAAGGGAAAAAAAAGCTGTTCGCCAGAAATCCCCTGCCTCGCTGGAGCAGGCAACAGTTCTCAGATGTTAATCCAACAAGGGGCTCGGTGGTCAGACTTGATGTAAAAGCTCTTGATTTTGCAAGTCATTTGCTAACAGTGCTCCTAAAAGCTCTTGTCTCCTGGATTCAGAAAACTGCAGATCTATCACTAGGCATGGACTCTTTCAGAGGCAAGGCCCAAGGAGGCAGAGGAAGGGGAAAAACAAATATCAAACAGCCAAGCTCCTCCTGGAGATTGAAATTACTTTTATTTTTAGTGGTTTTGGCGAGGACGTGTGGGGAGTGTGGGTGTGGTGCACGTACGTCTGGGCATGCCCGTGTGTGTGCGCAGAGTCCTGCCCAGGGACGTTGGCTATATGAATACCTGCAATTACAGTCCATGAACTGAGCCATGAAGCGCGTAATGAATGCTACACCGAGGCCTGCTTGCTTGCCTCTATCTTGTGCTTACTGCAGTGCAGCATCTCCACCTCCCCACACTGCCGTTCCAAGGACACCAGGCCACGAGCCCCTCCAAAAGGTGCAGGAGGAGCTGATCTCTGGAATCTGGCTCTGCAGGAGTGAGCCACTGGGTTTCCACCTCACTTAGTGAGCTCCTAAATACCATTTGCAGATAGTGTTAACCCTATCTGTCTCCTCATAATGAGGAGACCCTACTGCTCTGACAAACTTTAACTAACTCAGAGGTACAAAGGGCAGGGGAACAGGGACCCCACGTAAGCTCTGGTGCCAGAGCACAGCCAAGTGCATCTTGGGTTCTTATGAAAGCAGCACCCAAATACACTATCAAGTTTTCACAGGCATGGTGGAACTGTATCATGGGGGATGCTGCAAGGGAGATGACCCACGTTTCCGCAGCTCCCAGTCTCTGCCGTCGGAGATACCACGAGGCGGGTTAAATCCCAGGCTGGCCTCTATTTCTGTTTAACTTTGGAGCTGAATTCCCCAAGCTCAGAGCAGAGACAATGCAGAAAGAACAGCACTGCCCCAACAGACCAGTCAAATCCATCCTGGTCTTGTGGCAGTTAGAAACAATCTTATTTCTCTCTGCAAAAGAGCCTTTAGCACAGTTAAAGCTCAAGTGTCCCATCACCCAGGGACCTTCTAGCAGTTGCCCTAAGATGAGCTAGATGTGCAGCATCACCCTTCAGGCGCTCTCTCACTCATCAGATCTGTGTGCTGCTCAAGGACGTGCAATTTCTCACATTGCACAGACCCAGCAGAAGGCAAAGCTACTATCCTGGGAGTTTCACTTGGACGGATGCAGTTTTGAATCCCAGGTTTTGCTTCAGAGGAGGAGGGTAACACAAGGGACTCCAGGACGTGTTCCAGGCGTGAAAGTCCTGTAGTGCAACACAACTTGCCAGCTCTGCTTCCAAATCGGTCTGCACCAGTTTCAGTAGGAAATCAACTGGTCAACATGCAAGGGGTCTGCAAACCAGCGCAGGCCTCCAATGAAGTAGGCATCTAGTACCAGGAGATTATCTTTCTATTCCAAAGGGGTTAAATTCACCGTCGGCTCCATGGAGAGATAATTGATGCCCCAGTCCTTTCTGCCCTCTCCATAAAACACTTTCAGTAAAGGCTGCAGGGTGCTCCACGGAGGCCTTAGTCATTTCTAGCAATTCAGTAACTCTCTGAGCAGGGACAAGAACAGGAATGTAATAACGTGCTCTGAACTCAGGTATATCTGCTCTTAGGGCGCTGCCTTAAAGCTCTCCTGCCTTGTGGCTGGACTCATGAAAAATGACATCCTTCAAAAAAATATGAGGTCCTCATCCCTGGGACTCAGGGATGTTAAATGGGGTCTAAGAGGCAGGAGCTCAGTAAAGAGACACTGTGTGCAGAGGACTTGAAGATGCATCCTTAAAAGACAGTGACAGCAAAATCAAAAGAACTATTAGCCACTTGGCTTGGTTCTCCTGCACAGATCTCCCACCTGGAAAAAGGGAGACGTATTCGAACTGCATAGAAAATTAAATGGCTTTTACATATTAAAAAAGATACAGATGAAAACAGTTACACCAGTTACTAAAACAGTGGGCGGGTGAAACAGAGCCAACTAGGCTGCCCTCCGTACTGCCATGCTCCCAGCGCCACGGCCCCAGAACACGCAGCAGCCCGAGTGCCCGCAGAGGCCAGCTCACGGCGCGCCCCGGCAGCAGCGCTGCAGTCCCCAGGAGCAGGCTGCAAGACGTCTGCTCTGTCCTCTCACTCCTTCAATGCTCACACGTCCCAGACCAGATGGGCGCACTGGGAAACAGGCCTCCGGCTGGAAAAGGATTCCAGTTTGTGTTTTCTTTATAATGTGGTTTCCACGCAACGTCACAGCAACAAATTGCTAGTTTCTTCCTATGGAGAATGGAAAGAGAGAGGTGAGTAGCAGCAAAGAGAGGAGAAGGCGGCTGCCCACCATGGGAGGCGACAGTAGGGAATGCTCTAATGTAAGTGCTGACCTTACCAGGGCCCTTCATGCCTCATGAGCAGCAAGACTTGGGGCAAGTGAGTTTCCTAGCACTATTCCTGACACCATTCAAAGACCTCACCTCCCTTTCACTCTCTCCAGCCACCACAGGCAATTTGTAGTCCTCAGTTTATCTACAGCAATACAGACCTTCAATCAGTTAATGCTTCTCACCGATTTAAGAAAGGTTCAAAAGCCCATTGCCAGAGGTGACAGTTCAACACTGTGAAATGGGAGATCAAGCTCTGTTCCCCGCTGGAATGATATTCTGAAGACACACGAAGCTGACTCAGCTGCCAGTGTTTATTTGGCAGCTTTCCTCCCTGAAGTGAGGCACAACAGTTTGATTTCTTTCACCTGGTCCTTGCACTCTCCTGCTAGAGTGGATTCTGCCCTGCATTTCCCAGCGTTAAGCTCCTGCCAACAGGGTTATCTGCAGCCCTGCACAAAAGGCTTGTATTTGAAGGACCAGAAACCAAAGGAATGCCAACTGTGCAACAGCAGCAGGTCCCAGCAGGATGCATGTCACTGTCTTGCACTGGCTGCAGGCCTGGCCAGCCCACATCCCAGCACAGACTGCCTGCCAACCAGTATCAACTCTCCCAGGTCTGGGGGAAAAGGCCTCTGCCCCATGCCTCTGCTGCCACCACAGCCCCAAGGGTTAAGAGCTGCATATCAACACAAGCATTTTAAGTCCCTCATCTTTCAGACCTCCACCAGCATCTGATGAAGGGATCCTGGCACTGGAAATGCCTGCCTCCTGTTTGATTTACACCAAATCAAACATTTGCATGGAGCAGGACTCACATAGTCCAATTATCAGGACTCAGATATAGGACACAAAATTGACAGTAACATCTTGGAAGTCCTAAAAACCACATAGACAGGAGAGAAACCAATACTGTGATACTAGTGCTCAGCCTGCCCTTTCCCACATCTGGCCCTAGGGAGAATGGCTGCCCACAAAGCACGGCTGCCAAGGTCAGCCCCAGGGCATCAGGGCCAGATTGTACCCTACAGCCAAACATCACTTCACCAGACCTCTGCACAAAGGTGCCTGGGTGGCTTTGCTAGCAGGAGGACTCAGATCTATGTTTCTGCTGCTCTAGTGGCCACAACGCATGGAGAGTGCCACAAGGACAACTGCAGGGCACTCAGACAAGGCAGAGTGCGAGCTGTGGAGGGGCTGGCGATAATCAGGAAGTGGTGGTGCTGGGGGCACACTGACTGCCCTTCTTCCATCCCTGTGGCATTGGAACCCTCACTGCTTCATGGCACAGCCTGCGTTAAACACTTCCCAGCCTGCTTCTCCTCCCGCTCTGCCGGCCACCGCTCAAGCCTGCTGTGTGGGACACAGCCAACTGGTTTGAAGTGGAACAATTTTTTTTTTAAAAGGTTTCACAGCATCAATCCCCTACCCGACAAAGCCTTGGGCAGCTGCCACAAAACTCACTTGTCCAGGAACAAATCCAGGGAATCCCGCTACAGCTCATTTCAAGAGACTTTCCTCCAAGCAGGTCTGAATTAAATGATACCAAGAACATTTTTACATTCATCATGATATCCAAATGGGTTTTCAAACACGATCAGTGGGTCCACAGAATCCTATCCCCAGCACTTCCCCTCTGGCCAGTGGCCCTGCCATCTGCAGCAACTGTTTTGCTTCATGTCTCGTTGTTGTCCCCGACCTCCAGGTGATCGCATCCACTCCAGCCACAAGGCCCCCACCTGGGAGCTGCCCCCGCCCCACAGCGTTTCAGAGTCCAAAGTCCCATCGATCCCCCGTCAGCATGCAACTCCACAACTGGAGAGATGGGAGCACTGCAGAGCATCAGCCATGTTCTGCCCGGTGGAAAACCTTTGGCACCGCACTGACGATTTATCTGCAAGAAAAAGGGATAAAGAAAGAGTAATGTCACATGAGCAGCGGGGTTCACAGCGCTTGTGATGAATAACCAAAGACATACAATTTTCTCTAAGCTTCTAAATAGGGAGGGTGAGGTCTTGAAAAAGTAGCACAGGCCTTTTTGAGAACACAAGCTTCCTGCCAGCAGAGTGAAACTGGGACACAGTTGTCAGATGCTACGGAAGGCAGGCTGGAGGATGAGTGCACATGCATAGCCTGGCAGCACAGTACAACAAAAATTGCAACCTCAGGTTAGAAATGTGTTTTATCAAGTACCAAATGAACAGATGGCAATGACCTCTGGCTCAATTTCCTGCCCGAGTGGGCACTTCACCTTCACATACAGCTCAACAGACACTAATCGCCAAAACTACTCTCCAGTAGGATGAGTATATTTTGGGGTGAGAGGCTACTGAACAGAAAGAACAGCATCCAAAGCTATTTTCATATATCAAAGTGTGAGCAATGGGCATCAGCATGCATTCTAGCAGCAGCTACCAGCAAGAGACTGGGCTCTAAGCTCTCTGCCAAATTCCCTTGTGCCACTCCAAAGAGAGCAGACAACAGTTCCAGAGCCTCAGGCAGCAGGGCTGCTGCCTTCCAGAATAAATGCTTGGTGAGGGCATGTTTTACAAAGGCTTTCAGGTGTCCTCTGACATGGGAATTGGGGACTGCTTTCAGGTCTCACTTGGAACACGGGCTGATCACAGTAGGAGTGGGGGGGTAAACCAAGGCAACATTAACTCGCTCGCTGCCGTTCTTGGGACAGATGATCTCTGTCAGTCCCTCAGGTCTTGGCTGACTCAGCAGTTCTCCTGTGAATAAATGGAAAATAGTGAAAACATTTAAGCACCAGCAAGACAGTTTTTGCATTTTTAGCTTTTAGTATGCCCTTTTCCTCCCCCTCACTAAGTAAGCATCCATCACTGACGTAAGTCAGCACTGCAAGAGAGCCTACTGGTCCTGCAACCCAAACAGGTCTCATTTGTGTAACCATGGTGAACATCCTGGTCATTACAGCTTGGAGACACGCTGCTCCACACAAACGTAACATCTGCCATCTTTCCTGTCTCAGCTTTGAATCACCCCACACTGACTTGAGAGCTCCTCAGGGATTCATAGCATCTAGATGGTGCCTAATGAGATGGAAGTTTTAGGAGTAGGTGTTTTAATTAGGTGCTGGGAGCAGATGGGATCCAGAAGTTTACCTACAATCTGTATGAAAGGGAAGGAGCTGATTTGTAGCATCATCAAGAAATTGGTAGACAGAAAAAGCTACAGATAAAAGCCTTGTTATTCACATCTGCATACTACAGCCACTTACACCCACAAAGCTACCTGAAAATCAGCTGTCTTTCAGCTCAAGCAGAAGGATTCTATAAGGACCCTGCCAAGGCCACCTTCTTTGGTACGAACCAGAAAGAAGATGGTTTGAAAGCACTGCCAAATACATGATTTTTGCATCACTTCAGTATTTCTCCTCTAAGAAATTCTATAGAGGACCTCAAATCAACTACAGACCAATGTCCTTGACCTTTTCTGAACCTGTATGTTACCTCATGTTCTGTTCCTGAGCAACTCTGCCCATTGCAGCTGCCCAGCTGTTGCTCCAGTACTGCAATTGGTGAGCTGAAGCTACCTAGAAGCTGGAGAGACCCTCTTGTCTTGCGATAGCTAGCCGGCTGCAGGGTGCCTCTCTTAGCTGTTAGAGCAATATTTAGAAGTAGGTAAAAATACTTGAGAGGATTCCTTAATCCCCTTCTCCCTGGGCAAGCTTGCCAAAGCTGCCGTGGGACTGCTGCTGCATCTTGTCAGGGAGCTGGGACCCACTGTACTCTGCTGAGCATGCAGATCCCAGCTCTGACCATCGGTTCTTCCCTAATGGAGGCAAACCCAGCTCTATATTGGGTCAGTAGCACTGCGGGGCACTCGCTGCATGGCAGCCTTCTGCTAAATAAGTTGTGTCAGCTCTGCTGTTCAAGTGCCAAGTTGGCAGCTCCACACTGCTGGCGCCCTGGCAGCATGTATTCCAGGGCAAGACACAGGTCAGCACAGTGAGAGGGGAAAGCCAGGTGCTGAAATGTGCCCAGCCCCAAGGAACGCTTCCCCAGCAGCTCACTCACAGCAACTCAAGTTTCCTCCTGGCTCCACTCCACATATGACTGGCCTCAGCACGGCAGATTCCTTGGCCACTGACATGCCATTTCCTCAGCATAGTCCAGCTGCAGTTTAGACACCCAACAGCACCAGAAGCACCTCTTGATACCAGTCTGGCAGGTTGGGTCTCCTCTCAAAGGCAATATGAGATGGCAGCATCCATGCCCAGCAAGGGCTCAGATCTTCTGCTGAGTGTGCCAACATTGGTGCCAAACAGTCCTACCCAAGGCAGAGGCAGCAGGCCATAATCGGCTTGTGCCAGCTACATCAGTGACTTCCTTTTCAAAGGCAGGCCAGCTGTAAGCAGGCTGCAGTCACAGGTCCACCTAAAACTTTAGCCATCAATAAATCAGTCACTGTAAGCAGTCCCCTCTTTCACTAAAACACTCAAGATAGACAGTCCTTGGACTCCCCTATTTTGAAATACATTTCAAAAAAATTCCTCTGCTGTTAAAAAAAGAATATCATAAAAATGTTTCCTCATGTCTCGCTGCAACTGCCAGGCACCTAAGAAAAAAACAGAAATCATGTTTCAAGGAAGTACTGCCCAGTCTGTGCAATAATGGTACAACACTCAGCCCCATCACACCTGAAGTCCCCCAAATGCTGCTTCCCTCCTCTCCTGTTCACACTATTTCTCTTCTCATTTTCACAAAAAAGCAGATCTAAACCCCCTTGGTTTTTCCAAAGCAAGATCACACAATTTGGTGACAGAGGGGAGGGCTTGGCAGGGAACATGTACACACAGAGGTCCTCTTGAGGGATACCCCATCTCTGGGGCCAGTAATTCCAGTTTGCACTCGTGGTCGACAAGATGAATTCATATTTGGTTTGAATATCTACTCTCATCTCACACCCACACTCAAACCTGAAGTGGCAGAGAATCTTTTAAGCCATGCAGACATGTCTCCCAAAACAGAAGAATCGTGATGGTATTTGCAATTCAAAGTTAAATCTGCAAGGCAGCGTCCTCAATTACGTGAGCTGTCACACATCGAAAGCAGCATTGCATCTCATCAAGCACGCACGCCACAGGGCTCCGTGTCCCCGTGATTCCCAGGTTGACTTCCAAGCTGCAGTATTGTTAACAGCACTGAAAACACCAGCTCTGAAAAATGCCTCATTAAAGCACATAATGGTGCGGTAATTTTAAGACAGGGCTAATATCCATTAGATCTTAAACCAGAAGACTGCAATAAGACTGGTCTGTCTGCTTGAGTCTTCATTCCTATTTCCATCTCCCCATTTCAGGAATCTTTAGACAGAGATTAGAGATTTCACAAGCAGAGGAGATTGCTGTAGGGTAAAATAGATGCCTGATTTGCAGGCAGACTGCCTCCCATAGCTTATTCAGTCAACTCTCCTTTCCTTTATGGCTTTACCTTCCCCTACAGGTTGCCTTTGGGAAAAAGCTCACCTTACTCTGTGCTCCCAGCCCCGTTCACACCTTCTCCAGCCCCACTCCTATTTCTTGCTGACACACACACTGCTCCTCAGACGACACAGTTCTCACAGTTATTTCATGAGATAGATCATACACCAAGTGGGCTGAAGGTCACTTATGAAACCTTCCCTCTCCTAGCTAATGAAGGTCCCATTGCCTTCCCACCATAGCACTGTCACCTTCTTGTCTTTGCAAACTGCTCATCTTCACTGCAGAAACTCATCACAGTACTAAATCAGCCATAACTATCTAAATCATACTTCACATCACTGCTAAATAAAAGCCAGTGCAAATCCGATTGCAATATGCAGTCTTCACAGCTGCAACAAACTAGCAGAGACACAGCTTGATTACAACTCTCCAGGCCCAGAATCTCTTGGAGGTCTCTGAAACCTCACATTTCTATCCAGAAATCATTAAAACTGCAGGTGGTTAGAAATGAAAGTTTTCAGGGCTGTTGCAAGGTGGGCAAGAGCAGATCAAATGAAGTATTACATTGACACAAAAGCAAAAGCTAAGCCCTTGGCATGTGGTAGTGTTCCTTTGGTTTAACTGTTAAGCTTAAATGTAGCCAGAGCAGCCCCTATCCTCAGCACTTGTTCTGTCCCAATGTAGAGACCAGCAAATCTATATTTTGATTGTACATTGCTTCATGAACATGTCACAAATTTGACTGGAAACCTCAGTTCTGCCTGCCCTCTCTGAAAGGTTGCCTGCAACAGCACTCAAACAAACAGCAAAGGTTATCCTAGTCTTGACATGGTCTTGTTTTTAACATTAACTTCCACAGAAACCACTAGGGTTTTAACCAAAACTCCAGCTACTTTGTCTTAAGGCTAAAGACTAACACAGTTCACTTTTTGAAGAACAATCCCATCTTCCAGGAGGCAAGTCTGCATCACTAAAACTATTCAGCTGATTTAGGAGCATATGTCCTATTCACAAAGACATGTTCATGCCGGGTATGTGATGACCAAGGCCTGATTTTTAGATGCATCTAAGTCCCAGTTCATGCAACAGTAGAAAGCCACCTGCCAAGCCTGGTTAAAAGCACCTGCAAACAGACAGCAGAGGCTTTAGAAGATGAGCCGTTGTTGCTTTTCCATTCACAATTGCACAAATGGTGCAGAGAAGTTGCACCTGTCCCATGGTTGCCCTCCTGGCATTTTTGCACAGAAACAGATCTCCACAACTGGTTGAAATGTGCTGTACAGCAAGCTAAGGCTGAGACATAAACTGAGACCCTATCATGAAACTACCATGGTGGTTTTGGCTGCAGCATAAGCTGGTTTCTAAACTCCCTCAAGCAGATGGGCTGAGGAGACACACTACCTGCTGCACCACTCTAAAAGAAACCATCTACACATGGGCATCATAGGCAAACGTAGGAAAAAACCCTTCAGCCACACCCAAAGCTCTACCAGAAGGGCCTGTTTCCTCACAGTATTAGCCAGCTCACTCTGTAGCAGGTATTTCTATGTCAGTAAGATGTTCTTTACTGTCATTGTTTTATCCCAGAGAAGACACAGGCAAGGCCAACTTTGAGCTGCTTGCGCTCAGGTCATGCAGCCCATTAGGTTAATTCCATGTGCCACACAGAAATCAACTGTGCATCACCACTTTGCACAAAGAACACATTTCTACTGCCATATATGTCCAGAAACACAGGAAAGCATTGGTGTACAATTTTTGGTCAAGTACAGAGTTAGGCATATTATTCCTTCTGTCCTTGATTTACTGTGATGTGAGGAGGGATGCCTCCTTTGGATCCCATGCCAGTAATCAGACCCATGCATGTTGCAAAGCACACTTCGCTGGCCTTTAGAAAATACCCGTGAAATGCCAGATGCCCATGACAAATCAGACAGTTTAGGAGGGAGGCTGACATCAAGAAAAGCGAGTACTTGCAGGAGTGTTGAGTTACTCCATGCTGGCAGCCAGACAAGGCCAGCTGTAAGCCTACTTGGCTGCCTAACAGAGAGAAGGATTTTGCATACAAGTAGGAAAATCTCACCCAGACCGTTTGCGTTCACATAGTTCCCAGTGCCAAGGCTGTGCTAAGTGGCACAAAGTTCCCTGTTCGTGTGTCAATTACCTGCAGCAAGGGTACATGGGGGAGAGACTTTGCTCCAGCCTGCCACGCCATCTCCTTTCTATCAGAGCTTCCACTTGCATAGTATCAGCCTAGTAGTATTTCTCATGTCCATGCTGTCATTCCTGCTATCAGGACTTGGGCTCCATTAGGACAATCAGCAAGGAACAGATGAGCAGGACCCTAGCCCTGGCTCTGTGAGACCCCTTCTCTCTCTTCTGTCTGCTTGGGACATTGAAGATGCATCACCCATGCTTCATGACAGAGGCATGAGAGAAGCTATTCCTAACAGTACTGACCCACTCACTCCACTGCATATTTCAGAGGTTTCAGCCACATAGCCACTGTTTTTTGCAGCTCCAGCACTCATTTGCTTTCCTACCCCAAATTCCTTCTCACTCTTCTTCCTTGCTGAAGGACTTCAGACACCAATCACTGTAAATGGGTTTGGCAGGAGACAGACTTTACATATCAGCCTCAATTGCTTCTGTCAAGCCTCCTTTGACTAACCCTTGCTCATGACATCTCTCAGCAGAGCACCCAGCCATCATGACTTCAGAAAAGTAGAGAATAAATCACTTCAACACTGCCTGTGTAGCTAAAGCCTGTCTCCCATGCTCAGTTTCCAGCAGCAGTCAGAAAGCAGGGCTCACAAGAGAGCCCCAGGTCCCACAACGCCCCTCAGCTTCACAGGCAGTCCTGCCTCCTTTCATCCATACAACTGCAAAGAGGTTGGGGTTGGAGAAGTTACAGATTCTCTGTCTGTCTGTTAGTGGTTTTGAGGTTCAACAGATGTAGTACACAATTAGATCCAAACCTGTCAGAGATATGATGAGTTGAATAGCCACACGCACAGATTTCCCCCTCTGCTGTAAGCACAAGCAATGCCCTCACATGCTGGGACTTTGCAAACAGCTCTACAGTAGACAAAAAATCTGCGAGGAGCCTTGGCAGACGAAGGGAAGAGAGATGGTGTCTCACAGCAAGACTGCTTCTACCCCACACCATTTAAATCTCATCTTCACCACTCTCAATTTGCATGAAATGAAAGAGCTGCCTCCTGTAAACATTGCTGCGCATGACACATAAGCTTATTCTCAAGCACTGCACACAAAAAAATACTGCTCTGTATTTGTATTAATTTTTAATATGCTCCTCAGAGCACTACCTGCATGTCACGCACAAAAATATTCTCCACAAAGTTAGAACTCTGTACTGTGCTTGATTTATTTCTGGAGTCCTGAGTAACCTTATCCACCATGCCTGCTTGGAGAAGAGGGTCCTCCAAGTTAGGACTTCATTTACTTCTCACTGGAGGCTATTCTCCTGGCTGTGAACACAACAAAAATGAAGAAGCTGAAACCAGAGACATCACAAAAAGGGAGAATAACAGGGTGAAATCCACATTATGAACAGAAAGCTTTATGAGCCTTGCACTGAAGTCCCAGTTAAAGGTGCTTAAAACTAGCAAAGAAAAAAAACATCAACAATCTCAGCCTGTGAAAGCACTCCACTGGGAGAGACTACTGTGGAAAAAAAGCAAAAGAGGAGAAGAAGCCTCTGTTGGTGAGCAGAGCCACCCACCAGGTACAGCATATGCTCAGGAACAAATCAGCCTGGGATTAGATATGGTTTGAAAAGAAAGGGGTATCTTGAAAAAAAAAAATTTAAAAAGCAAAACTTACTCTGGAAACGTGGAGTGGGAAATGTGGCCAGCTTCAAGGCAAAGAACCAGGCAACAGAGACAAGTCTCCAAGACTAGAAGCTGAGAGCACAGAGAACAGGATGTGGACAGCAAGGGTGATAGCTTTCCAAAAGGAACTCACGACGACCTGCCGTTTCTTCTTTGAAAAGTTCAACGCCAAAAAAAGTCAGCAGTAATACCTTCTCTGAACACAGAGCAGTCTCCTGTGGGTGCTCAGCTTCACTCTGTATCTTGTGATACAGAGTATCACAACTCGCAGAGGGGCAGGGCTGGCTCAGCCTTGGGGCTGCTGGCTGACCCAAGCACCAGAAAACTTTCCAGGTTTTGCATTCACAGTACCAGATGCTTCTCAAGCCAGCACTTCACCTCTAGGCCTCACAGCTCTGACTGTGAACGTGTATATGTCTCACTTGGAGTATTCCCCCCAGCTAGATGCACAGGCAAATGTTTTCTCAAGGCTCTTAATTCATGCCAAGTGACAGAAACATGAAATAATCTCTATGGTGGATCCCTGGAAACAGGCCAGAGTGTTTTTCAGCTTGGAGCTGACAGGTCTATGTCAAGCTTCGGAACCTAGAGCAACATCTCCCTAGGCCAGGAAGCCCTGACCAGCTATGGAAGCTGCCCTCTACTCATCTGAAGCCCAAACAGCTTTCCTCACGACAGCTGAGATCATCTTGCACTCTATCTCCTACCCAAGGAGGCGGCAGGCTAATTATCCTGATGGGAAGCCAGAGGCCATGCCAAAGGGTAAGGTGCTCTGCAAGGCAGGCCAAAAGAGACACAGGAAGAGAGATGCTGTACCTGGAATTGCTACCTCTAATATTAGCCACTCAGGGAAGTGGAGAGGTCACATAAACAACAGTTACAGACCAGAAGGCTTAAGTGGGTTAAATAGTCTCCTCCTTCCCCAAGTCATGACAGGGTCAGCTAGCCCTTAACTCCTCACTGTCACTGCAGAAGAGGACGTGGACACATCTCATCTGTTGCAAAAGCTCTGGGGAAGCCTTTGGCACTGGACTGAGCATACCTTGGGGTGGAGCACTTGGGTGGAAAGCAGTCTGGGTGCTCAACTCAGCAGCTACAAGAGGGTAATTATTCAAAATGCCAATTTACATCTCACCCACTGATTTCCCCAACATGAGTTTTTTGAGATCATCCCTTACTGGTGTGGCAGTACAACATTTTTAAGTATAAACCTTGGAAGACTCTGTTTGTCCAAAAACATTAATTATCTTTTTGTCAGGCACATAGAAGTTAATTATAGTTAGAACTGGAATTCAACTAAAAGCAAAACAAAAAGCCTCACACATTCCCCAAACCTCACAATTTGGTACTTCTCACAAACCAGAATGGAGAGAGCAGTAGGAAATCATCAGAACAACTCCCATCAAAATAACTCCAAGAGCAGTCACGAATGTTTGAGCCCTTCTGTCTCCTTCTGACAGTATGAAATAAGCAGTTCAGAGAAATAAAGGGTGGTGGACATCTAACTATTCCTAAGCCAGTGCAGCTAGCTGATTTATCACCAGTATGGCTACATGACACATGCAACATTTCTCTCTTCTTTCTGCAACTCATGAAATACTGAACATAGAGAGGATTTATGCCAGGTAACACTGTCATCTCAGCATGAGACTTGCTATGAGGAGAGAAGGCCGTGACTTTTGACACACACATCCCTCAAAAAAGAATGAGGAGAGGTGGGTGTGAACACGGTGCTATTTCTTCACTCTGTCCTATCAATCTCAACCTACTTCAAAGAGTATTTCAGCATGAGTAGCCTCCCTTGTGCAGCTTCAGCTCTACCTGTCCTGTTGGGCACTCTATTGTTCTTCTTCCTGTACAACCTGGGAGGTGAGAGCAAGCCACCTCCAAGCACAAGTGACCAGAACAGGCCCCGGGAAAACGAAGTTTACCAAATAGGGCAATTAAACAGCACAGTATAAAGGCTCAGGAAAGTGGGAGGGGGCATCGGGGAAAAGCTGAAATAGAAAACAAAGCATCGTCCAAATTGCTGAATATTTTGCTGCTCTTCTAATATCTAAAAAGCTCCTTGAATTGACAGGTTACAACACAGCACTTTCAGATGACTGCAATACAAAGCCATGAAAAATTGATTTACTTCATTAACATTTTAGGACCTTATTAGCTGGAACGAAATTGACTGCCAAGGCATTTTAAGGGAGAGTCATGGTGTAATGAGCTCAGTTTGAATTAGCCTCATCCCAGAATAGAAACAGGCCTGTCACTGAATAACCAAGCCCAGAATCTACCTTTTGGTTATTTTTAATTCCACCCCTTCAGCTGTATCTGCCACGAGCATATTCTCATTCTGCCAAGCAAGGAAAGGCACCAGCTGGAGAGGAGGCTGCAGCCAGCCTCACCTGTCCTCACTTAGTAACAGCAAGGCACGACCACATGCACAGCATCCACTCCAACACTTGACACCACCAGCTGCAGTCAGTCCAAACAGCAGCAATTCCCACAGCTCTCAGCCCACTTTTCCAAACAATACTTCTAAAGCTATTACACCTCTATCACAAAGGAGGTGTTGAGCCTTCATTTATCCAGAAGATCAGCATGCTGCAGGTCCCACTAAAGGAAAACAAAAGCCTTCTCAAAGCCATTACTATCATAAGTTAAGAAGGAGGGCTCACCAAAGTCTGGAGGGGCTATCAGGACTGGTCATCATCCTGGTATCTCTGGCTTTCTGTGTTTGGGTCACAACACACTGAAAAGCCAAACCCCTGTGAGAGGCTTACAAGACTCAGTCCCATGGACTTCTAGTCTCACTCAACTGATGAGATAGGGCCAATCGTAGCCTGTTCCTCTGCTAAATTTAGAGAGTGCCTACCAGACATTTTGCCTCACAACAGTGTGGCTACAGTATTGCACCCAGAACCGGCCAATCATTTTTCTACTTACTGCAATGCAAGAACTATGAAACCATAATGCAGATAGTGTGAGGTGCACTTGAAGAAAACCAAAGGAAATGAGGTCCACCACCTGATCCTGGCTGCAGTACTCCTTGCTGCAGCAGGCTGAAGATTCAAGAAGTTCACAACAGTTTGCAAAGATACAGTACCCGTATCTGGCAAAATGTCTTCTTCAGGCTTTATTAAAGAGATAAATCCCTACGCGGAAGATAGGCAAAGGCTGGAAGAGCACTTGGGATAAGTTGTTTTTTTTTCCCCTCTTGGCTTGCTCCTTCCCCAGAAGATGTCAACACATGCCACAGCTGAAGGCAGGATCCTGGCTATGCAGCCCCTCTTCTGGAAGTTGAACTAAGTCCATCTGGTGAGGGAAAGACCTGCAGTTTCCTTTGTAGTTGCTTTTCTCATTCTGCCACAACAATGCTTTTGTTTAAAATTTATTTGCCTTTTACCTGCCAATAAAAATAAGAATAAACCAAAACCCACATGCAAGACACACATGTACATGTGCTGCCTAACAGCTTTCCCTGAGATTAAGCAAACTCCTTCCTGGGTAAAAGTAACTTGGCTCCAGGAGTTGTTGTTGCCTTAGGGCCATTACAAAGCTTCAGTGTGTTCCGTAAGCCCAACTGCAGAGTGCTCTATTTTCAAACCTGTGTGGTAAGTATTGTCTTCCAGATCACTTAAGGTGAGATACATGCGCAATACTCCTCTGTAAAGCTATTTTGGTCACTCTAAAACCCTTGCTGTTCAGCAGGACAACCATAAAGATCACTTCAGCAAAGGAACAAATTATTTTTACTTTCCTTCATCATTGACTGGTCTAACAAGCTAGGTCTAAACACTCCAAGTCCCATCCAGGCTCAAATATTAAATGAAGTAAGTCTTTTACCTGTAAATTGAACTAACTTGAACTTACCTGTCTTATCATTTATTAACATTACTTTTGAAGCAAATTTACTGTGGAATTTGACCCATGCATGTACAACATATAATTTATTCTTGGCTCATGCTTAATTGGAGAAACATACCTCTTTGGTGCTTCTTCTACAAAGCTACCTACTTCCTGCTAGTTAATAACTAACATCACTCTACATGCTGACCACAGGTATGGCTTCAGCTGAGTAAGAACCTGCAGGATCACAGAAGATTCCTTAATTACAAGGGCATCAGATCTAACTTGCTTCTCTGCATATATTTTTTCCCTTTACACTGAAGTTTCATGAGTAAATCCTTTGGTTTCTGCCTTGTGAGACACAGGGTAATATAGATTTGCGTGCAGCCATATGGCTGAAATCAGAGAAGCAAGGTACTGAGACCAGCAGCCAACTCTCGGTCTCACAGGTAAGGCTGGTGTCTTCTATAAAAGCATTGCTGGTACACATGCTAATACCCAAGCAGCACTCCACAGAGCTCAATTTCCCTGTGCCAACAGAGATGGAGAAATGATTTTTTTTTTCCCCCCCTCAAATCATGTCCATTTGTTCAGTTTAAAGGATTTTTATTATCACCAAAACTGCTGTCTTTGAAGACTGAGGGAGCTTTGCACCGTTCAACAGTCAAGAACAAATGTCTGTCAGTTCTTTTACTATTAAGAGCTTTTACTTGTCCCTTTTTCCAGAGGGGATGACAGATAATCTTTTAGGGTTTTTAATTTTTTTTTTCAGTGATTCTTCATTTGCATTCATTTGACCATTCTTCTCCAAACCCTTTCAGTCCCTAATATCCAAAGAGGTGACAACTAATAGCTGCAAGTCAAGGCAATAACTAACTTTTGCTTACAAACACCACTTCTGCAAGGGAAAGAGCTTATCTGTGGACTTAAGACTACAGTTTGGTTTACTACCTCTCCTGCAACCAACTTGTACTACTTTTTATTCTACCACTGGAACACCTTCCCATAATAAATCATGCAAGTTCAGAAACAATAGCTTTGCTACTTCATTCTTGCAGAGTTCATTGCCTACTAAATGCCATCTGGTCAGGGGTTCTTGAAGCTCAAAAATATACCACAGCATCCACCTTTGCTGTTTAAAAATCACTTCTATAGCAGTCATGTTTGCTACTGAAACAGGAAGGAGCCCTGGAGGCTGTAAAGAACTCATCAGCCTCACAGCTCCGCCAGAACATTTCACTCCTCCACCATGTCCTCTATCCCCCTGCACCTTCCTGGGAGTTGCTTGTTCAACCATGGGGCTATTGAAAAGAGCTGAGCCCCTTCTCCTCCAGCTTTTGTGCTGCAAAAAGCTGTCTGTCTCCCCTCTGGATGTGCCCAGCACCAACCACCTCAGATGGACCTATCTTGGGAAGCAATAACCTCACAACTTCCCAGTCATTTATATGGTCAAGATATTAGGACTATTAGGGACTGGAAGAACAGGAACTGGCAGGACACTTGCTCTTAAGTGGCATTCAGCACAGGAGTTTAGGCTTCAACCAGGCTTCCCCTAAGGAGAAGTGAAGCCAGATGTGGCTGCTCAAGAGACAGATTCTGCCAGAAAAGTGCACAAAACACTAGCATACAGGAAGAGAAAGCGGCAAATTTCAGAACTACTCTGAGACTATGCATTAGACACTGCACTTTCTACAATTAAATGACAGAGTGACAACCAAAGAAATAAAGTCAATCACATAAAAAGTCACACAAAAGGCCATTACAAGAGAAGTAAATAGCATCCCTGCCACTGCTGCACTTCATCCAGGATCCTAGTTTGTCCCAAGATGTGAGAGGCCCCGGAGAACGACCATTGTTTTCAACATTATTTAATGAGGGAGCATGAGCCAGGCTGGATTAGAAAGAGCCCTCCCTTCCCTCTGCCACAAGTTTGCTCTGCGAGAGGAAAGCTTCAGAGAAGATACAGACCTACTGGCTGTTTTTGTTTGCACACACGAGTATTTTGCATGTTTGTTGCCACTAGAAACGCGTCCCTCGACTCTGGACTTCACCAGCAGCCTCCTGGGAGCCAAAAGCACCTATATCTTCATGATCTGGCTCCCTCCCACCTCCCTCAGACTCCTGCATTTTTCTTAAACACGCAAGCCAAGGGAAATGTTCTTCCAGGCAAGTCAAAGCTTTATTAAAAATGACTTTTGATTAAAAAGGACTTTAAAACCCTTTTGTAACAATGACTGGATTATCTGCATCATGCTGCATTATGCAACTGAGGATAAAGCAGCACAGAGCAACAGAGCCACAATTTTGTGGGCAGATCCCAGCTCCAACACTCACCTGCAAGCCTCAGATGGAGCTGAACAAACTTAGTATATCTCAGAGAAGCAAAATGATGTGCAAGGCTTGGATGATGCAGCAGCTGCAGAGCAGAGGCAGGCTTGCAACATGACTTTCACCAGAGATGCTGTTTCAGGGGAATACTGCTGTTAAACACTTCAGGAAACACAAGTAAGAGTGACAAACCTCTGTCCTGGAGCCTGGATGTGGGTCTGCCATAAAACATGACAACTTGTCATGCCGTATTGGCAATGGACTAGAGGCTGGGCAAGAACTGCACTCAAGTTGCCCAGTCTCTCTACAAGAGCTGCACTGCCAGCATCTACCCTGCTTCCAGGGGCAGGAGCAGACACACAGTGGGCAAACAGCCACGTCGCTCAGCTTCCCCTGGCCAAAGACACTCAGCCATAGTTGCAGCTGCCAGCTTTTAACGGGAAGCATGTTTTCAGCACCTGTGATGTGCTGTGCCAGAAATCTAGAGTCATAAACTCGGAGCCAGCCTCCCGCACTTCCCCAGCCAGTCCATCAAACATCTCCTCTCATCACATCCTCTTCAGCCCAGTGGTTTGGGTTATTTCATTTTTTTACTGGTTTAGTTGTTGTTTGGTTCGGTTTTTTATATCAGATCCCTGCACGAATCACTAAGCATGAGCATGCTTGAGCATGGTCTTGCCTTGTTTGGCAACACTGTCTTACCACTGTGTTTAGCTTCACTTCAGGCACTTAAAAATATTCACGTGCTTGTATATAACATGCCAGGCTCTCCTTTGTCATAATAGAAAGATAATACTTATTTCAAATAAGGACAAAGAACAAGTTAAAAATTACAAGCAGCTTCAAAGCTTCATGGTAGCTTTCTGTTACAAAAGAAGACTGAGAAAGGTACTTTTTCTTCTGAGCCCAAAGAAAGTTCCTAAACTTTTATTTTATCAACAAAAGTCTTTGGCTGAGCCTTGTGAGTCACAAACACATTGCTTGGGAAGAGATGCACATATGACTCAACTTTTGATCATCTTACCCTAGGAAGAGTCCAAGCTGAACACAGCAGCTGCTTGCCGAGATTAATTAGTTGCCCATACAAGCATCAGTTAAGATCTTGCCAAAATCCAGTAACGATCACTTCAGAGTCTGTAGGGCTCCCTCTGGGCACTTTCATGCTTCTCTGAGAAATTAACAAACTTCTCTCTAAAGCTGGAATGAAAATGGCACCAGTACTAGATCACAGGCTTCTCTATTATCAGCATGAGAGTCCCTGCCCAAAATCTCTGACAGTACAGGTTCAGGCACACAGATCTGACCGGACCTGTTAGTGAGGACAAAGCACACGGGAGCTTCATTCCTTATGAGCCCTCCAGTACTGTCACAGAGCTGGACAGAAGTACCTGGAGATGACTGAAGTTCCAAAGCGAGGGTCATAGCACCTCAATTTTCACACATTGAATGTTTCTGCATGAGTGTCCATGAAAAATTTTAAAAATAAAAATTAAATTTTAAAAAATCCAAACCTTGTTCAGCAGATCTGTGGGATATTGCAGCCAGCAAACAATGGTATCTCTTCCTAATGTCCCAGCTGTCTGCTTTCTCTCTCTTCTCAACGTGAAAGCAGGCTTGGGATGTTGGGAAACAAGTCAGAAGGCAGCTGAAGCAGAGCAATCAACTACATTAAAATATGAGCTCAAAGCTCAACAGAGATAGCTTTAACAAAGAAGCTGGCTTTTAGGGGAAAAAAACAAACAAACAAACAAACCCCTAAATAAAACCCCATCACACACCTTTCTCACAAAAACCTAAAACAAGAACTTGAAAGCTTGAAGTATATGCTCCTCACACTAAGAGCTCAAGGTGCTCCAGTGCGGCATGACTCTAGCAGTGCTTTGTCAAGCCTGAGATGGTTCAGTCCTGGTCTGTCACAGTGAAACTCCTTGTATGAAAGAGGCTTATGCTGTTCCCCTAGAATTTAGAGGATGGGTGATAGGCTATTAAAATCCATCACCACTGCCACTCACTACGCTCCCAAGACGCTGAAAAAGTTAACTGCAATCAGAATGAAGGGCTTATTGTTACCTTTTTAAACACAGCTCTGAGCTCCAGAGCAAGGTGGGAAAGCCCAGAGACCCTCTCCTGAGTGGACACGGCTCAAAAGAGCTGAGCAGGACTGCTAGGGGGCCCCAAGGCAGCATTGGCACAAGCTCAGTGTGAGCAGACTGCCCTTAGACCCAAAGCTGCAGCACGGCTGCCTTACTTAACAGAAACAAATGTCTTCTTTCACAGTGTAGCAATCACTTAATGCCCAACCAAAATAGATGTAAGCTGTGCCATATTAAAAATAACAGCAACCAAAAAAACGTTACATCAGATCACAGGAGGGGGAAGGTCTATTTTGATTGACTTCCTAAATTTAGCCACTTTGACAAACCAGAACCATTTGGACATTAGAATTTTCCATATCCAGTGCATGCATCTTTATCTGAAATAAAAGCATCAAAATATCTCTCAGACAAAAAAAGAGCTTGTTCAAAAGGAAGACTTAGAGAAATGTGCAGGGAGCTGAAAACTCATTTGGTTACACAACACATTTAAGTAGGCCCGGTACTTGCTGACGACTCCCTGTTTGGAAACCTGCCACCAAACATATTCGACCCCCAACAGCAGTTCTGCTTGTAAAATACAGCCACACACAGCAAGAGGATAAGAAGCATCATGCAGACCAGGAGACGAAACACACACAAAACCCTCTGCCTCCTCTCCTTTTTGCAGCAGCACAGACTTATCAACAGGATAAGTCTGTGTCTCTCTCTTGGCCTGGGATGCTCCAATAGCATGAAGAGAGGTCTGCCTGCTTGCTCCTCTCTGGAGCTGCCTTCCTGAAGATACAGCCCAGATGAGGGCTACCCAAAAGTCAACTCATTCAAAGGACTACCTGGCTTCTACTTGGATCTACTACGCTAATCATACCAGCTCTCACTGCTTGCTCCTGGTTGGGCTGCCCAGCAATGTGGTGGTGCAAGATGGGAGTCATACAAAAGGAGTAATAGTGAGAAAGAGGTTGGCTGTCTCAGAGCCCACATTAAGGCAGTGGAGGTCAAGACAGCAGCTGTATCTTCAACCTACAGTGCTCTTTAAAACCAGTTTGGGCCCAGGAAAAGCTCCCCAACACTGAGTGAAAGTTTGGCACCGCGCAGCTGTTGCTCAGTCTGATAACGGGTTGTGTGGATTTACAATTCTATGTGCCCTTGGCAAACTCCCAGTCAAGTCTGCAACTTTCAAGACACCTTCCATGCTACAGACTTCCCCACCTGTGCTGCACAGCTCAGCTGCCTCCTTACTGTCTCTTCTGCTCCAACTCCTATAGGTCTCTTCATGACTAAATCTCTTTGTTCAGGACAGTGATCACTCATCATGTCATAAATAGAGAGTAGGATGAGTAATTACAAAAGGAAGGCAACATCTAATTCTTGTAGCTGCCTCAAGCGCTTTTGCTCTCACATACACAAGGCTCCAGCCCCTTTTTAGGAAAGCACAAATAAACTGGGCATAAATACCTTGAAACATTACTATCGTATCTTTCAATAAATACAGCTCTCAATGCTTGTTGAGAACATAATCCTGAAAAGTGCCGTTTGACAGACAGATATGCTATTTTTCCCCATAATGTAGTAGAGGAGATCATGTGTACAAACTAGTGAGCTACACATAGTACAAATATAGAGGGAGGTCGGAAAGATACAAATGCAAATATCAAGATAGTCAATATGAGATTACAGCTTTTCAGAATGGATCACTTTTCAGCCATTACCCCATTTTTGGGGTCTTTATTCTTGATTGATCTTGATTTATCTAGAATTTTAATGAGAGGAATGAAAATGTAACTGCTCGGCCACAGGCAACAGGACTACTTACTGTAAAAGACTGGTGCCAGGCACCCAGTCTCAAACAGAGGTCCCTGCCTCTCCATCCTCCACACTGTACATTCTGTGACTGTGCATTTGAGCTCTGCACATTGCTAAATCCTTCCTTTCTAACATTATCTCTTGAGGGAAAAATTGCTTGCCTCGGATACTTGACTGCTTTACCTAAGAAACAGGTCACAGTGAGTGAAGAAAGGCATTAAACAGTCAGCAACAGAACACCAGGACAATAAATAGCAAAAGATGTGTTTGGGTGTTGCTGCACTATGCAGTGCCCAGTCTGCGCTGCAGCATAATTCTGCAGCTCTGCTGTGACCACCATGATGTTTCAGAGGCCATACAACAGAGATACATGTTTCTTCTGCTGTAGGAAGGTCACCCTTCATGTGTAGACTACGCAGCAAGGCGTTACACTAACTTGAAGGCTAAGTATTTCAGGGTAGGTTTTGACCAAATTAACCTCTCCAGCAGTTCACTGCTGCTAGCCTTTCACAGAAGCAAAGGCACCAAATGCATTGCACATTGTCTCTCAAAGTTAAGCAAGACTCAGCTGCTGTCAATGTTTTTGCACTGTGTTTTTTTTTTTTTTTTCACATGGCAGAAACAGTAGCTAGATATGTGGGAAGCAAATTAGGTCAAGCACCTCTGTTTCATGCTAAACCCCGCAGATTTTGGTGCTGTGGAAACCATGGTCAATTCACTTTTTGGGCAGCTTATCAACAACCCTACTCTGCTACAGGGCAGGATCTGTCCCTTACCACAGGCCACTGCTCATTCTGTATTGCTGGAGAAGAAAGCACCTGCTAAAACTGCAACGAACATGCTCCAAGTGGAATTCACCATGCAGAAATTGGAGAGTCACTATGTACAGATCATCGAGGAAACAAGTCTTGAGCAAATTGTGCCATGATCTTGCATTCTGTTAGGACAAAAACCTGCAATATTATCATCAATCACAAATCTCTGCCCTACCACTGGTACACCTTTGCTTATTCCCTTCCTTTGACACTATATAACAGGAAGAGGCTGAAAACTCCACACAAAGTGACGTCTACCAGGCAAAGGAGGAGGGATCTCTCCCAGAATGGTCTGGATTCCCTCTCATGTAACACAAAAATGCTTATCTAAACTGGATGCTTGGCAAGTATTACCCTGAAACTGGGTGAAGGGGAAAATATCCTGGTATCACTTTCATATAGGGCCTTACAGAGATCACTTAGCCAAGCTTTAGAAACCCTACTAAGAAAGGCCCAGCAGAAGTCTCTCATCAGTACAATTCAGTGTCACTTAGATCAAGAGCAATACAACTCCTTCCTGGAGTATTCAAGCATCACCTTTGAGTCAGCACAGGGCAAAACAGGGCAGGTCTGAACAGGATTTGAGATGCAACTTTGTTGTCCTCTGAAGGTTACTTGTCTCCACAGTTCAATTTAGCCTGATTCTCGCAAAGCACTACCTCTAATGGCCTTCCCCACAGAAGTGCCTAGCTTGCCCCAAAGCTGTCATCTGGATCACGCAGAGCTTGCCATCCTGAACTGCCAATTAACAACCAATGCTATCTTGCAAAGTCTCTAGGTTCTAGGCCAGTTTCACACCCATCCCCTGGAGTTCAACCGAGTCACAACTAAAACCAGTAAGTAGGAATATTCAGTATACCTCTGGGAGAAGCACAGAGCTCCCGAGAATGACCACTGGGGAAAAAAACCCCAAATCTCTAATTAAGGTTTTGCTTTAAACCATAACCAACTCAAGCAGGCAAGCATCCCAGCAGTCACAGCTCGGTCCAAACACAGCCTCCATTCACTGGTCACAGGCAAGTCACCCCTAACCACAGAGCCTGCATCAGTCCTAAACCACACTGCCATTGACCATGCTGGCAATCTGATCAGCACCTTCAGGAACAAGCTTTAGCCAGGAAAATACCACAAGTACAACATGACTTTGGCCTGCTGGGGCAGAATCATAAGCCCTCAAAGACAGCCCAGCTGAATATCCCCAACTAAATTTCTCCCAGAGCCAACCAGCCAGATGATTCACAGGTTGTGAAACCCCAGCCCCAGTTCTTGCATCTGGTCCCCAACAAAGAAACTGCTAGGGGACAAATCTCTCCCAGCTGTTCTGCTGGAACAAAGGCTTGCATCCACATGGGTGATCTTCAAATTACAAGCTGTAAACTGCATCCACTCAACAGCTTCTAAAAATGCCAAGGCCTCTTCATCTTCTGGATGAGACACAGCTCCTTCATACTGTGGTCACCAGAATCCCATCAGCTTTCCTGCTGTAGCCAAGGAATATCAATATAGCAGACCAAGGAGGCAGGCTGAGACTCCTACAACCCAGCATTGCTTTCTCAGACTCAGACATGTTCTTAACTAGCCAAAAGCATTGACACATTCTATTTGCTGCAGCAGGAGCCCAATTGTTATAAATGTTACCATACTTCAAGGACACTCTCCCCACTCCTTGTCCCTACAAGGTGCTTCCTTAAATAGCACATCCTTAAACTGCCATCCCACAAGCTCACCTGAAAAGAGGTGACCTTATTTGGTACCAGTCAGCCTAGTTACTCTCACAGTTGTCCACATCTGTATAGCAGGTCAAGTACCACAAGCAAGGAGAGGAAGATAAAAGGAAGTAACTGGTTGTCTTGTATTTACCCACTAGTCCAAGGCTTTCTTGACTCATTTGAAGTTGTTACTCTTCCTTCATTCAAAAAAGGTAAAATAAAAAATAAAAAAAAAAAATATATTTGCTGATGACTTCCAAGAATTCAAACTTGGCACAGAATTTTTCATTACAGACATTTTCTCCCTTCTCCTCCAGCAAATTGTTTTCAGGAGCTGAAAAACTAGCCTGCACTATGATTAGCAAATCACTAACTAGAGAGCATACTAGGCTACCATAGTTACCTCCTTAATACTGCAAATGCAAGACTATACAGGAGAATTACCTACAAGATACACTCATATTTTGCTTTTAAACTGATACTTGGCCTAGAGCTCTGAAAAACCAACCTCAAGTAACACACTCACAACATCACCAAAAGGCAACAAAGATTCAGCATGGCCAGCTATCTCCCACCATCCTTTCCTGAGATGCAAGAGTAGGACCTTGCAATGTATCCGCAAGTGGATCACGCGCGTGATACATCTGAATCCAAGTTACACGGGAAAGCTTTTTACACTTGAGAGTGTTTTTATAAAGAGGCACCACACCACCAAAAGTGTGTGCACACAGCAGGAAGCAAAGCACGTTTCATTACATCTGTGTCCACAGCATGCTGATGCAGGCTCGACAAAAGGGAAAACCCTACATTAACATTTTATCTCACTCCCACAGTCAGTAGTTTTTAAATAGTTCTCACGCAATGAAACAAAGAGTCATTTGGTACTGAATATCTCTTTTATAGGTCATTTCCTGCAAAGACAAGTTTCAGTGACTATAAAAATAAAAATCACAAATAATTTTTAAAAATGGACTAAAGGCCAAGAACTTGGACTCGCTTCACTAACCGAACCAAAGACATCCACTCATCCACATCTAGTGTTTCCCTGGTTCAGCGATGGCAGCTCAAAGTCCAGAGGCCCAAAGCCTAGAGACAATTCTCATGGGAAATGGGGGAGGGCAAGACTAGCTGTTAATGAACAAACAAAAAAAAATGTTCTTGTACCAAACTTGACATACCAGGAAACCATTCCCTCAGCAGAAATGCGTAGGAACTTTTTGCATAAAGAGGAGGATTCCTTCAAACAGTGTTAAATATGCATGTTGCTAATTTTATCAGGTTCAGTACTAGGAGCCTCAAAGAAAAAGCAAGCCTTCAAATACACTCAAAGCAATGCACACAACACAAAGCAATAGGACACTGCAGGTAGCAGGACAGCTTTAAGAACACAATTCAAAGCCTCAGCCTCTCTTCTGTCATGTACAGTTAAGTTTGTTCCTCCTGTTCCTGTGTCCTGCTGAGCCAGACAGCCAGGAGCCCAGCTCTGTGCTGGCTACTCCAGTTCTCCCCAAGTGCTCCTTTCTTTTCAGGTTCCCACCTACCCTCATCAGGCACAGTCCCACAGCAGCCATCCATGCTGCACACCACACTCTTCCTCTAGCAATTTCTCTGCCTCCTCCAAGGTTGTGATTCATTTCTTTCCCGAATATGTTGTTAAAATTAGAGGATGTCCTACCACAGCCACCAAGCAAGAGGACCCCAGATGTTCACCATACAGCACACAGCTTAATATGAAGAAAAACTCTGAAAATCCCTGGTGGTAAACAGATTATGTTTCTTCCACAACATTACGTACAGCAAATCACACCACTCAAGATTGTCACTTCAGCAGCACAGAAATCTGCTCTTGTTTGTAAGCTAAATAATCAGCGCTAAAGCTTCCCCAAGCTCATCAGCTAATCTGTTCTCTTTTCCTCCTGAATTACAAGGCGTCTCTCATTCAGCTTTCTCCTGCCACCCAGATCATCCTTGTCCAATGCTCTCACTGTGTTTGGTCTTGCCCTACTGTCTCTGATTACGCCACAGTACTCCACTGAAGCCACAACCTCAGGAGTGCATGACAACAGCTCCAAAACAGCTGCAGCACCTATTTGAAAAGCTGGCAAAAAGGACTCCACCCTCAAATGGGGAAAATAAAAGGCTGACAAGTGAGCTCTGCAACAAGCAGGTGTTGCTCTACTGCAGTTGTCTGTGAAAATAAACCCAGTCACAATTTCATGACAAAGAACAATCAGATACCTGACATCAGCCTTTCATTCAGAGGCAGCTCAGATTTTGGAGTAATTTCTGAGTCTTTCTGACAAAAACAGCCCCACTTGCTCCCCCCTCAGCTTACACAGGACTTGACAGCACCTCTCCATCTCCTGACTGACTCACAGCCACCAAAGGAGTTCATGCTTGCTTCTAACTCCAACACAGGTATGGTGAGCATAGTTCATTTTGAACCCCATGAATAAGATGGCCTAGAATTAGCTCCACTCTGGCCACGACACATACTCAGAGAAGACTGTGCTACAATACCTCCATCTGTTACCTGAAGCTGACTGGCATGTAATCCTT
This sequence comes from Urocolius indicus, assembly GCA_013401255.1. NCBI lineage: Eukaryota > Metazoa > Chordata > Aves > Coliiformes > Coliidae > Urocolius > Urocolius indicus. The sequence goes on along the minus strand of WBNH01006682.1, from coordinate 41,067 downwards.
GCTTCTGCTCACCTTTGATGTGGGAGACAGGCAGACTAGAGGACTGTAATCTCCTCCCTGTTCTGGTAACTTAGGAAGGGGGCAGCAAGACAGGCAGGAGATGTGCACTGCCTCTCCACAGGAGACATGTTGCCAGTCCTCCAGCATCTTTCAAAGTGCTCTAATAGCTGTGCAGTGCTCTTACAGAGAGGGGCTGCTAAGCTCATACATAGTATCTCCCTGCCCATGACTTTGTGTCTTGTCCCATTTTTCATTTGTGAAAACTCATGCTTGTGCCAGGATTTTGTCCATTTTCTGCAATGGAGAAAGCCCCTGACTTTCTTACATCTGCATTTAGGCAGGTAACTTCACAAGCAACAATAAAGGAAAAAAATCACTGGTCAAACACCACCACCACCCCCTCCCAGAACAACAAAAGGATCACAAATCTGACATCAGGACACTCTACCAGCCTACAGCCTGGCAGAATCCTAGGTGGCCCAGACTCAGCCTAGTGCTGGGCAAGAGCAAGAGGAGACCGCAGCAGAGCAGTTAGCACGTGCATAAGGCAACAAGCTTGGAGAATCCAGTCACATTTGTCCAAATGAAGCACACATGTCTATTATCAGACAGATGGCAAAACACCTCCAACCGCCCCCAATCCCAAGTCACTTAATAGCTTATGGGACAATGAACAATCTAAAACCCCTTCAGTCTAGGGGCTAAGAGAACATCACAAACCAAAACCATAGCATTTTACAGTGCCTGCAACAGCTCAATTGAGGTCTCATTGTCTTGGAGTGGTGAACATGCCTTCCTTTGCCTGGCAGGGATACTTGTATTTTTGTATAGTGCAAACAATAAAAGACAAAAGCCCAAAAATTCAACACAGCCCTTATCACTTGAGCAGCTGACTGCAGCCTCAAAGCACACTGAGATTCCAGCTCAGATGCCAATTCAGTTACTATTTCACCCAGCTACAAAACCGTTTCGAACACTAAAACTTCCTTAAAAGGACCCTATCAAGGCACTTCTAGATCACTTTTACTCAGTTTGTTTGCCATAAACCCTCAGAAGTCTGAATCCAGAAACTCTGTTTTTATTAACCATTTTTATGCACACCAACTTGTTTTTAGAGAATTTCTGTGTGTATTATCAATGGAAGTTATAGAGTATGCACACACAGGACCGGGAGGGAAGGAGGCGAAAAACAAGGATTAATCCTCAACTCACGAACAACAAATTCCCCTCTTTGAAGGGGGTTCCAAGGAAAATTGGTTTCATGAATGATGACACAGATTGCACAACCAGACACACAGCCAGACTGCACTTCCATTTTTGAGCACAAATTTGGCAGTGTCTCCACAGAAATATTTCCCTTATTAAGGTCAACAGGCAGCAAAGTAGTTCTTCGGAGCAGTCCTACAAAGACCACAGCCCTATTTAAGAATTAGCAGCATTGTAAGTGCCAGGGATTTTTTTTTCTGGATGACTCTGGAAAGCAACAGACGTCTCCCTTGCTACACATTTTCATATGGTTAGGCCCACCTACACCTTGTTAAAAGTGACACCAACTACAATTCATTTGCATGAAAGCAAGCCTGGCAGCATGACTTTAAACATGAACACTTCCTGACAAAAAAAAAAAAAAAAATCAAGAAGAAAAAGAGTAGCCTTCAGCTTCACAATTGCCATTTAGGAGGTCCTAAACATTCTTCTACCCATAGAGCAGATACATAGTAAAGAATATTTAAAATCAAATGCAGATAATACAGGCCTTCACAAGACAAATGATGGTTCACATTTTTCCACACAATCCAGGTCTTAGCTGGGCTAGATTTAAGCATCATCCAAGAAGACGAGAAAGTTTCGAGTAATTGAAGCCTTTAATCACTTTTCAGCACTTCCACAGATCAGCCCTGCCTTTGAAACACATTTGTCTCCTCAGCTTGCTCTTCTGCCAGCTGGACTTGAACAGCATTTGTGTTAAGACAGCCACCCCCTGCCCTAAGGCAGGCCCTCTTAGGATGCCAAGTCCTGTGCCCCTGGCAGCCAGGCCTACTTTCTCACCTGGAGAGTTTCCAAACTGTTGCAACTCCCTTTCCACAGGCAGCTTCTCCCAGGTGGCCTTTGGAGGCCTGGCACACCCACCCTGGCTCCCAGGTGAGAGCAATCCTTTCCTCCCTCCAAGGAAAGCCAGGTGGCAGAGACAAATCCAAAGAAAAGGCCTTCCTTTTCAATGCTTTCCTTATGCTTCCATACCTGCTCTGACTCACCGGTCAGCAAAGATGACAATCATCTGCAGACAGTCCGGCTCCTCTTCACATTTCAATTTTAAAGCGTCATTTACTCACCAGGGAAAAAAAAAAGGATTGGCCAGAAAACATTCACAAAGAGAAAACGAAAAAACACATGTGACCACACACCTGAATTATTCACAAGCTAAAGCTTCCATCACACCTACACATAGTTTGCTATCTCGTCTGATTTTTGGGGTTTTTTGTGCGTTTCTTTAGGGGTTCTGTAGCATTTTTAGCCATTGGGAGTTTTTTCTGAAAGCAGATCACATTGCCACAAGCAAGACCCAGTATGTGGATAGCACTCAAACTTGCACAGCATGGGTTCAACCCCCGCCTCAGCCCAACGGCTCTTACATAAGCTAGCACAGTTAGAGGGAGATGCAATCAGAGCCAGGACAGGGGCTGAGGAGCAGTCAGCACCTGCTTGTTTTCAAAGTCCAGAGAAAAAAAAAAGCAAAAGAAAAAAACCTCACCAAAACAACCCCCTGAAACACGCCTTATTATTCACAATTGCCTATGAACTAATTCAGCACCATTCCAGTTCCCTCACAGTTTCTGGGTACCTGTAAATAAAGAATGCCTCCAACATGGGGCGGGGGGGTGGGTGGGGTGTAAAGAG
>WBNH01006682.1:0-27198 GCA_013401255.1 Urocolius indicus | reverse complement strand
CAGCTTGGCCCCGGCCGACCTCGCCCCCGCCACGCAGCGCCACAGCCTGGCCGGCCCCGAGGGCGAGGCTCCCCCCGACGCGGAGCGGCCTCCGGCCCCGGAGTGCTCGGAGGCCGCGGGCGCTGCCGCTCCGGGCCCGCCGCCGGGCTCGGGCAGCAGCTCCGGCACTTCCTCCTCATCCTCCTCCTCGTCCGCGTCGTCGTCGGTTGCGTCGAGCCCGGCGGCGGAGAGTCCCGAGGCGGCGGGCCCGGGCGCGGCGAGCGGGGCGTTCCGCGAGCTGCTGGAGGCCTGCCGCAATGGGGACGTGACGCGCGTCAAGCGCTTGGTGGACACGGGCAACGTGAACGCCAAGGACATGGCGGGCCGCAAGTCCACGCCGCTCCACTTCGCTGCCGGTGGGTACCGGGACCGAGGAGGGGCCGGGGCCGGGCATTCGCGGCGGAGGCAGTGACAGCGAGCGCGTCGGCGTGGGGAGGGTACGGCTCCCGACCTGGCTCCCCGGGAGTGGCTTCCCTGGCCGCGGGGAGTTGACCTCCAGCATCGCGGCGGGTCAGGGGATGTCCCACTGAAGTTGAGAGGAGTGTGAGCGTGCTTCCTGGCAGCGTTTAGCTGCAGGTTTTGGGGAGACAGAGGTTAAATATTCCTTGTTTTTCCTCATAAAACGGAGGAGAAGCCTTCCTTTGCATGAAGTGAGTGGGAGAAGAGGTCCCGGAGGTGTAAGGGAGACTGTATGTTCTGAAAGTACGGAAGCTTTTCTCTGTATTTGATGCGTAGGCTGCTGCTGCAAACTTGTGCATGTGTGCTCAGGAAGTGAGAAACGATTTCAGGACACAGTTGGCTTGAAGTTAAGGCTTTCACATGTAGTAGCACTTAAAAGTCGGAGACTCCTGTCATTTATGTAGACTTGACAGGAAACAAAGTTGGTAGAATCATGGAACAGTTTGTGTTAGAAGGGACTTTAAAGATCACCTAGTTCCAGCTCCTTTGCTAGTTGTTAGGAACACTTTCCACTAGACCAGGTTTCTCAAAGCCTCGTGCAAGCTGGTCTTGGACACTTCCAGGGATCAGGCATCCACAGACTCCCTGGGCAGCCTGTTCCAATGCCTGGCTACTCTCACGTTGAAGAACTTCTTCCCTATGTCTAATCTAAGTCTACCCTCTTTCAGTTTAAAGCCATTACCCCTTGTCCTGTCATTACATGCCCTGTGAAAGTCCCTCTCCAGGTCTCCTTAGGCACTGGACGGCCGCCATAAAGTCTCCCTGGAGCCTTCTTTTCTCCAGGATGAACAGCTGCAACTCTCTCAGCCTGTCTTCATAGGGGAGGTACTCCAGCCCTCTGATTATCTCTGTGGCCTCCTCTGGACTTGGTCCAACATGTCCATGTCTTTCCTTTGTGTTAGGGGCCCGAGAGCTGAATGTAGTACTCAAAGTTGTTGCCTTGTACTTAGTAACTTTCTTTTTTTCTTTTGAGCATAGCTGCTAATTGTTTTCTGCCTGTCTTGTGGGCTGGTGAGAGAGGTGAAGTTTGAACAGCTGAACTTGATAAAAGTTACAAATGTGTCCAGCACGGGCTGCCTTTTAGTGCAGCGAAGGGGTGTCAGTGTGATTAGAAATAGTGCCATAAAAGCAGTTAAAACAGTGAGGTTCAAGAGCTTACATGAGCTGTTGGAGATTAGTCCATAAAGAGAAAATTTTGTATGGGTTATGATATTCACGAGGGGCACAAGGTGTGTGAAATTTATGATAAAAGTAAAATGACAAAGATGTTTTAAATCCTCAGCCCTAACTCAGGACTTGCACAATTGCTAGGTCTCTGGTCAAGGCACAGACATGTGCCACAGAGTTATGGGATTGGAAGGGGCTGAGGAGTGACCTCATTAACGTTTACAAATACGTAAAGGGCAGGTGTCAGGAGGATGGAGCCAGGCTCTTCTCAGTGATGGCAAATGACCAGGGGCAATGGGTACAAGCTGAAACATAAGAGTTTCCAAAGAAACACAGGGAAGAATTTCTTCACAGTGAGGGTGATGGGGCACTGGAACAGGCTGCCCAGATGGGTTGGGGAGTCTCCTTCTCTGGGCACATTCAAAACCCACCTGGAAGAGTTCCTGTATGACCTGCTCTGGGTGGTTCTGCTCTAGCAGGGGGTTGGACTAGATCTTTCGAAGTCCTTTGCAACCCTTAAGATTCTCTGATTCTGTGATCTTGTGTGAGTTTGAAGTGGTGCACTAGTACACATAAATTAACAAGACTGTGTTAAGTAGTCAGTATTTAAATGCTGACATGTGACTCTAAAGCACTGTGTTGAAATCAGTAATAAAAATGAGTATTTTGTGTTGCTGTGTTGCCTGGAACTCTAACAGTGGTATTCAATTTGTCAGTCAGATGATACTCTCTGAGATTGTATGGGTTTGTTTTAATTTTCAAAGTCCAAGTGCTGTTTCACAATATCTGTAAAAGAGCTTTTGGTTCTGAGCCTTTTCCTTGTCACTCTTCTCCGATCCTTGAGCTCTACCAGTAAAGCTTCACCTTGTGCAAGTGGAGTTTAAATCACAGTGAACTTCTGGGGTACGGACATGGTCTTAATTTTAGTGAACCCTGGAACATAATGCTGGTAGAACTGCAAGTGTGTGCATGAAGTTCCTAATGTTTTGTGATTGGATTCATACAAAGTTAGACCTTGCTGCTTTCCCTTAAACTCTGAGATTTCAAGTTGTAATTTCAGTGCTTGTACAAACTGTAGTGCTGAAGCCACAGTGCTAACTTCTGCTTTGATTACAGAAGTGGACAAAACTTACTTGAGGGGGATAAGGCTTTGGAAGTTGATAATGTAAGTAAGATGTTACTATAATAGTAATGGAAGGTGCTTCCTTGCAGCACAAGGTAAACAACAGCTTAAGTTCTACCTAACGTTCCTGTATTTACTATTCTAGATTTAAAGACTTTCCCTAGCTACTGTAGGCATTTTATCTGAAATCATTGCAGCATGTTTCAAATGGATTTGACATGTTATAGCATTTGGCAAATTTCTTCTGACAGACATTTTGGGGTCTTGCATTTTGGAAAGACCTGTAAGCACTTGTTTGACTGTACCTGATCATTGGCAGTATATGTCTGCTGGTGATGCAGTGTGTTGGTTTGATTTTCTACTTTGTGGGCAAAAGGAAAAATAAAACTTATTTACTTGTGGACATAGGAGTCTGCTGTGTATATGGAACTATTATGGATAATAGCCCATATTTTATGAGCCATACCTAAGTGTGAATTGTATGGTCTTCACTAGGGCAATACGATTTCTTGGAGAGTGTGGTATGCTGTGTTTTAAACTGATTCTTTCTAATTTCTTGAAGCAGAACTCTTACGTTATGAGAGAAAGTTCCACTTCTAATCTTACGGGTTATGACAGAGGAATTCTAATCTGTTCTTCATTTTGCAATTTTGTAGATAGCTGAGTATTTTGCTTCTGGTTTGGTTTGTTTTTTTTCCCCTGAGTACTTGATTTCTTCCAAGCTCAGTATGGTTTTCTCAGATGTCTTTTTTTTGGCAGCAACACCAGACAGTTAAGTTACATTTACTGTAATAGGGAAGGACAACTTCCCTAATTCAAGTTTCTTGTAAAAACATGAAGTTCAGGTTTCCTTAAGCTTTGTGTGGCTTCTAAATCACCTTTGTCTCTTTTCTCGTGGCAGAAGGAAGATAAAAGAGGTGACTTTTGAAAGCATTCAGAATCCTTAGCATTTATGAAAGATAGAGATAAACTGAGAACTGAAATCTCTGTTTTATTTAAATTGTTTAAAATGCTAGGGATGGATCTAAATCTGTTTCTAGAAACTGAAGTCATCTGTCCATTATCTGCTTCCAGGTGAAGCGTGCATGACCATAACAAGTTGCAGCAGCAGTGTGATCCAGACCTTTATAGAATCACACAGAATGGTGGGGGTTGGAAGACACCTCTAAAGATCATCTTGTCCAAACCCCCTTGCTAAAGCAGGTCCACCTAGATCAGGTCACTCAGGAACACATCCAAGTGGGTTTTGAAAACCTTCAGAGAAGGAGACTCCACACCCTCCCTGGGAAGCCTGTGCCAGGGCTCCCTCACCCTCACAGAGCAGAAGTTTTTCCTTAAGTTTGAGACTTTTTGTGTTCTAGCTTCTTTCCGTTACCCCTTGTCCTGTCACTGGATGCTACAGAAAAAAGTTCTGCCCCATCCTCTTGACAAACACCTTTTAAATACGTGTATTAATGAGAATCCCGCCTCGGTCTCCTCTTCTCTAGAATAGACAGCCTCAGATCCCACAGCCTTTCCTCATAAGGAAGATGTCCCAGTCCCCTGATCATCTTGGTGGCCCTGCACTGGACTCTCTCCAGAAGTTCTCTGTCCCTCTTGAGCTGGGAAGCCCAGATCTGGACACAGGACTCCAGATGAGGCCTCACCAGAGCAGAGTAGAGAGGGACCAGAAACTCCCTTGACCTGCTGGCCCCACTCTTCTGATGCCTCCCCAGATGCCATTGGCCTTCTTGGCCACGAGGGCACATTGCTGGCTTATGTTTAGTTTGTTATCAACCAGAACTCCCAGGTCTCTCTCTGCAGAGCTGCTCTCCAGCAGGTCAATCCCCAGCCTGTACTGGTACATGGGGTTGTTCCTTCCAAGATGCAGGACTCTGCACTTGTCCTTGTTGAACCTCATGAGGTTCCTCTCTACCCAACTCTCAAACCGGTCAAGATCCCTCTGAATGGCAGCACAGCCTTCTGGGGAATCAGCCAGTCCTCCCAGTTTGGTGTCATCAGGGAAGTTGCTGAGAGTTCCCTCAGTCCCCTCATCCAGGTTGCTGAGGAAGATGTTGAACAAGACTGGTCCCAGAACCGACTCCTGAGGAACTGCACTGGCCACAGGCCTCCAACTTGACTCAGCTGTGTTGATCACCACCCTCTGGGCTATGTTATTCATCCAGTTCTTGATCCACCTCACTGTCCACTCATCCAGCCCACGCTGTCTGAGCTTTCTAATGAGGATGTTGTGGGAGACAGTGTCAAAAGCCTTGCTGAAGTCAAGGTAGATGACATCCGCTGCTCTCCCCTCATCTAGCCAGCCAGTTATACTGTCGTAGAAGACTATCAGACTTTGTTATGTGGCATGTTTGAAGTTTCAATTGATCTGAATGAAGAGGAATTGGTTTTTCAAGTCTGTGTTGAAATATCAGCTGATGTGCTGAATAAATCTGACTTGCTTTGGTTTGCTATTAGTAAGACAGCAATTAACATTGAGGCTATATCAGGGTGACAGGGACACCTTTTGCAAGAAGGAAGCGCTTGAATGAAGGCTCATTTTCCTTTGATCCTTCAACTGGATTACTATACTAGTGTAGTCTTTCTTGAAATTTTGAAGGTCTTTCATGTGTTAGCTTTTATTTTGCAAGTGGTTTGAGAGATTATTCTACAGATGTTCCATGGAATGTTAAATGTTGTATGGATCACAGATTTTTGGATATCTGGTACCAGTATGTGTTTTGGATACTGTTCCATGGCACTGACCTTAAAGAACAGGTTCTAAACACTGGAAAGTGATGAAGTGACTTTGAAATAAAAGAATTTAAATTAAATGGTGGTATTAATGTATTCATAGCTTTTACATTTTGTTCTTTCAGTGAAAACTAGCTTGCTTATCACTAAAAAAAAAACGCAACTATTCCAGGCAGGAACAAAGCCATGTTTTGCTCGATGTTTTATCTGTACCAATGGCCAAAACCAAATGTCTAGGGAAGAACTCTACACTTCCTCTCTTCATATATGATAGTTCTCTGACTACCCTTCCTCTGGTTTTGTAGCTTAGCAACTATTTGAGCACAGTTTCTTCAAGATAGTAGAAGATGATCCTGTGGTGAGGAGTTCACTAAATAATTGGATCGTTATGTATTATCGTATTAAAAGTAACTTGATGCTTCTTGTACTTTCCACCTTCTTCACTAGAATATTCTGTATTCTGCTCTTCTCAAAACTGCATTGAATGAGACAAACTGTTCCACTTGCTTGCCTTTCCCCTGCACCCCTTCTTTGAGCTAAAGATGTATTACCTCTTGAGAAAGATCTTAACTTTCATTTTTTATTTGACCAGATTAAGAATATCTTTACTATATTATATGCCCCTTGCTAGTTGAAAAGTTTTGCTATGCCCTTGTTGTCTATTCTTGTAAACTGGCTTGATAATCCTGAATTTGGTGATGGTGTTGGCACGTAGTTGACAAGATACCTTTTTAACTAGCGTAACCAAATGAGTAGGTTGCTCTGTGTGTGTGAGAAAAGTAGATGTTTGTTGGTTTTTTTTTTTTTCCCTTGAGAAATGCTGTTGACTTTTATTTTTAATGGTTGGATAATTTCAGTGTATGTGATAACATGTCAAGTTTTAGGTATGCTTTGTGTGGGGTAGAATGGAACTTTATTCTCAGCCTGCATATTTGTTGTGAATCGTTATATGGTTTGTAGGATGGGGAGTGCTTGTATTGGTCCATTGTGTTTGAAGCAGGTTGGCAATGATGCTTTCATGGCTCTCTCTTTGTGTGTCATCCTCTATTTATAGCACTCCCATACCGAGGTTGGCCTTTTTCTACATTTAATATACCTAGATAGGGAGGACTCCTGTACTTTTTTTTCTGAAATCCCAGCTTTTTCCTAGAGCCAGCAAGAATTTGTAAGAGCTGGCCTGATAATGGACTTGCTTCTTCCCTTCTGAAACAAGATTTAGCCTTACGAAAGGATATATATGTATTTGCTGCTGGCACCTTGATTCATATGTTTTTAGGCCTAGTCCTTACTGATAAATCAGTAATAACAATATGTCTTTTAGAAATTTTATTAAATATTTAATAAAACCACCTCTATCAGGTTGTCGTGGTTTTGCTCAACCAGCACCATGACAGTCTCTTGCTTGGTTCCCCCATTCACCCCCACTCTCATTAGGATAGCAGAGGCCCCAGCGAAATGGGAGGAAAAAGATAACCAAGGAGGTTGTGGGTTGAGGCAAGGGCAGGGAGGGCTCACTGCCAATTACAGTTCTAGGCACAGCAGACTCCAGTACTTGACTTACAGAGGAAAAGGAAGTTTGTTCTATTACCTACAAGAAGAAGAACAGAACAAAAAGCAACAAATGTCAGGATGATGAGAAAATCACAACCAGCACTTTAAGATCTCACTCCATCATCCTTCCTTTCTTTCTGGGCCGAGCTCACTGCTCCTGATATCCTTGCCTCCTCCCCCCTCAATGGCTTGGGGAGCTAGGGAATGGGGGATGTGGTCAGTATCTCACAGATGGTCTCTGCTGCTTCTCTTTTCTCAGAGGGGGACGACTCCTTGCATTCTTCCCCTGCTCCAACACGAGGTTCTTCCCATGGGACACAGTCTTTAATGAACATCTTTGGTGTGGGTTCTTCCCAGCAGCTACAGCTTCTGCCAATACAGGGTCCCTCACACGGGATGCGCCCTCTTCTGGGCATAGTCACTGCCCCTGGCACAGGGTCTTTTTTTACAAAGTGAGAACAACTCTCTGTTTCACCCGTCCTCTCTGAAGGATGCAGGGGAGTCTCTGCTCCAGCACACCTCCTTCTCTCTTCCCTCACTGACCTTGGAGTCCTCATGGTCACTTCTCTCTCTCTTCCAACTCCTTGCACCACCACCAGAAGGAAGAAAGAACAGCAAGAAGGAACAGGAAGAACCCTCCTCTTCCGGCTTCTTCTTCTCAAAAAGTGATCGTGGAGGCACCTAATTGACTCAGCCCGAGAAGTGGGTCTGGTAGTTTGAAACAACTTCTTACAGGAGCCATCTTTACAGCCTCTTCCCCATTACCAGAAACAGCTCCACACAAAACCATGACACAGGTGAATGGACCTGATAGAAGTAAGCAGAGTCCTAGCTAATGTCTTCATATAGCCACAGTCCAGTTGTACAACTTTAATCCCGAAGGCAAAGGGATCTCACTTGGATTTGAAAATAGTCAATAGTCAGATTTTAAGAGAGCCAATCAAGTTGATTTGTCAACTCACAAGCTGCTAATCGTAAAAATGCAAGCTACTCAACACATGTATGTGAAATAAGCAACTGAGGAAGCAGAACTGATCTAACTAGCTACTCAGTGTTCTTGAGGGTGAGCCAGGAAATTGCAAGTAGTTGGTAATTTACTACACAGTTCCACTCTGTGCAAAGACACCCTAATCCACTGTGGTGCAATCTCAGCCCTGCTTGAAATACCATTCTTAAACTACTCTGACTCATTCTGTTGCAGTTGGTCTGATGTATCCTTGCCACAGAAAAGCTGTCTGACAACAAACAGTTGTTTGTAAACCTAAGTCACTGATTAGTTCTGTCTTGTGCAACTTAAAGCAAGGGTAATAATTTTTGGCTAGATTCATATGGATAGATTGAAGACTGCAGATGGTGTAGACAGGTAGGAAACATCCTGGCAGCCTTACAGGTTTAGAGCCTGAAAAATGCCGACACTTTCATCTAAAAAGACGAGCTGAAAAATTACTGACCTTGACTTTGGAATTCTTTCTTTTATGATTTTGTATCATTTGTAGTACATGAACTCTGTTAATGTCACAAGTGTATTACTTCCTCTGAGGTTTCAGCTTGCTGTCTTTGGGACTGCAATTTGTTATCCTGAATGATCTTGAAGTATTTTTTGTAATGTATTGTATCTCCTTCCTATTTGAAATCTTTTGAAGGATTTTACCAAGGCAGTCGAAGACCTTTGGTAACACTGAACCATATGCCCTTTTTTCCAGTTTGAAGGCTGTTTAGTTGACTTCAGTATAGTGAAGCGAGAGAAGTGTTGGTGGCCTTTGTGAGACCTGTCGTGGTGAAAAATCTGGTCTCAGAATATACAGTGCTAAAGCAAAGAAACATATGATGGCTTAGCTTGAACTTCTTTCACCCTTTAGCTTAGTTTAAAACCATTCTCAGAAGGACTGTGTCTCTAAGATGTATGCTTCTCCACCTCAAGGCCTTATGTTCTCATATGAGCTATGTTTAGTGCTCTAATAGGTGGATTTAAAGTTAATAAAAACATCTTTCCTGCTTTGCTTAAGATCATGGTAAGTATGCAAGTATGCTTAACTTGTGATTATATGTATATATATATATATATATATACACTATTGTAAAATTTAACTCCTTTTGGAGTCAATGTGCTTGTAAGAGCAAGCACGTAAAGATAAGGGGTTAAAACACCTAGCGAGGGTTGGAAGTCTTCCATCTTAGAAGTCTTCCAGTTAAACTCTGCACTTAACGTCAGCTTTGCAGAGGTTGGAATTGGCATTTTGAGGAGTTTGTACTGTGTTGTGACATTAATTAGGCAGCAGTTTTATAGTTGTACTTAAACTGATCATACTGAGTATTTGATGCATTGTACTCACTGGAGAAAAGTGTCCCGATTTTAGTGGGAAGCCCATATGTATATTTGGTTTTTAACCAAACTTTTTGAAAATGAGTCTTGAAATCGAGCAATGAACTGGGAGTTCATTGGAGTTTCTGGGAATATTAGTAATTAAGTGTCTGTAAACTGTTACCATGTGAAAGCTTGTGACTAACTGAACACAGATTTAACAGAGAAACCCTAACTGGAGCATGTAACAGAGGGTATGTATCAGCTGACACTCCTTTTGTTTTCCTTTTATTGCTTATCTCATTCAACCTGCTCACTCTGGTGCTTTTTGTTACTCTTGTTCAATGCCAGAAAAAGAAATGGGACAGGACAAGCTTACAGGCTGCGAGCAGGATGCCAAAGGGGAAGAAGACAAGTCTTGTGACAGGAGTAGTAAGCATTTGGTGGTGTCTGTGAGCTATCTTGTCTGAGAGCATTTAAAAGTAGTATTTAGCTTAATTTTCAAGCTATTGGTTTACTAACTAAAGCCTTTTATTTGTACCTTCAGTCTGAAGTGACCAGTATAAAGCGACAAAAGGCAAGAATACAGCATTGACAAAGAACTAATGAAGTGGTGTTTCCACTGAATTGTCTCCCTGACTCTTGATTTATATAATGCTATCATAGCTATGTCCACTTCCTGGCTTAGTCTTTAGTTGTTTTTGTGAGGTGACTGGAGAAATGAAGAGCTTGTCAGTAACTCTGAATTTATGCTTCTTTGTTTTGACTGATGATGTTTCACCCCTAAATGTAGGTGCTCTCTTGTTACTGCCTTTTTTAAACATGGGATTATTACTACTTCTTTTTTGGACAGTATGTTTTCTGGTACTGTGACTTGCCTGAAGCTTCTAAATTCTGTGAAGAAGCTAAAATGACGGCAAATCTCATGCATTTTACCTGTGTGAAATAGCCCAAGCTAATAGGATACACTGCCTCTGAGTATGCCTTGGGAGCTGGCAGGTGAATCCATCAAAACAAGCTTGCCCTAAAGTGTGACTGTCCTCCATAGTTATCCTGGGTTTGGATGTTTTCTATAGGAGCCTTCTATTTGACTGTCTTTTGGGAACTTTGATTACAGGCCCTTTCTTGTGAGCTCTTCCTTAGGCTTTGTGAAATAAAGTTGCACAAGAAATATACCAGAGTGAGATTTTTAAACTCAAATTACATCAGTTTAGACCAAATTTTGTGTGGTTCATCTGTCACAAATGTTTTGGCATGTGTCTGTTTTTTCCAAAAGGTGACCCCAACACTACAGGAGTTTCAGTAATTACAACTACTTTGTCAGATTGAGTCATGCGATCATTTAAAAGACTTTCTGGCTCTTTTTCAATTCAGGTTTTTACAGGTTTGCCTGTGGTGGCAGTGGTGGAGGTGGTGATGAAAGAAGATATTTCCCTAAGTGGTTATTTTTTTCTGTGAAAAATGGATAGTCTGGAGTGGGATAAAATTGTAGTGACATTTACTGTGCTTTTTGAGGACCGAACAGAAGCTCTAATTCACCAAAAACTGTAGAGTGTTTATTGCTGGCATTTCCAAAGATACCATTGTCAATGACCCCATGTCCAGCAATAGCTTGAAGAAATAAGTGTGTAGTTTTGAAAATCACAACACAACAATTTGAAAATGAATCTTTGTTTTCAGGCACTGTCAGGTTGGTTTTGCTTGAGACACAAGTAGTACATGTAAAGCAAATGCACATGCACTTTCAGCACTATAAAAACTAAAGGCTCATAAAATCAGTTGATTTACTGTTTAGTTGAAAGTGTCCTTTTCTAATTCTTGTCTTGCTCAATTTTCTTCTGCCAGTCAAATAAATAAAATAAATGTGGGAACCTTGAGGGTTTGCTTCTTGATATTTATGTCCCAGGCCTGTTAGCTTTGATATGGAACCAGATATTCTTTGTTTGCTGTTGTACCCACTTAAGCTGTCATTTTCTGTTTCAAGACTTACAGGTGATATTCCTTGACCATTTTATAACAGAAACAAACAAATCAGTTTTCAGGCTAGAAGTTGCAGTGATTTACTGTAGCAGTGGCCTTGCTGACAGTTCAATTAAGAAAAACATGTCTTCTGGTAGCAATTTTGTCGTGATAAATAAGTATCACTTTTAATAATAGCAGTTTTGATTTGCACACTTCCATTTCTGTGGTGTAATTTCTAACATGAAGTGATCAGTATATAATGTACCAGAAAGCTTTGACTCATCTGTGGTGATGGACTAAAATTGGATTGCTGAGGGGTGGGCTGGGTTGTTGGCCCCTCCCTGCAGCTGGTATGGCTCAACAGCTTGGGGAGCAGCTGCTGAACTGCTGTTTAGCCCCCTGTATTGAAGAAAACCCACTTTGGTATCTGCTTGGTATGGTAATTTGCAGTGGTCCAGCGTCTATGCTGTAAGCAGTTGAGGACTCTGTACAGTGGGGATGGGGGAGTTGTTACAGCTATCCGAAAGTAACCAGGCTATTAACTAGAGTATTAAAGCTATATTACTGTACAGGATTAATTGAGGTATGAACTGTTACAGTCTCTGCTAGACGTGAGCATCTGTGTGCATATCCATGTTTTCTGCAGACCATTTATCACCTGCTTGCTTGTGTCTCATAGAAGAATACCTCATTAGGTAAAGATATTGTTAAACTGTCATCAAAACCATCAAACCATGGTAAGCCTTGGTAAAATGACTTTTGTTTTGGCTCCACCTGCCTTAACCCTATAGCATTAGTAGCTTCTAAAAAACTGATGTCCTTCAAGAAAGGGTGCTGAGGGACTCTCTGCTTCACTGAGAAAACAGTGTAAGTTCTTGCAGAAAGGCAAGCCTGCAGCTTGACTGAAAGCTGGATATCAAATTATAGTATTAGCCTTAACTGGATAACCTAGTGTGGATGCAAAGCTGCTAGATCTGACATCTCACTGTATGGACTGTAGGGGAAAATCATGTTAATTCTGCACCATAAGTCTGCATAGCTCTAACTAGTGCACTGCTTTGGCAAAAATAGGGGCTTAGTTCACTGAAATGGAGACCTTATCCAGGGACTGCAACTCTGAGGTAAAACTTTCTGATTTGCAAAGTCTTTGTGCCTGCCACAAAGCATTCTGACTTTTGAGAACCATTTCTGTCACTATTTCAGCAGCATTTTGTGGCAGCTAATTTACACAGTCACCTGGGAGAGAACCAACAGTTTCTTTATTTTCCTTTTAGAAGGAAAATAAGTTTAAGGAAAGCAACAATGTCTTTGAGCTATGGAGTTAATACCATCTATAAGCTCTTAGCACCACTATTTTGTAATGTCACTTGCTGCAGCATTTAAACTGTTTCATAAACATAGCTCATATACCTGGGATTCTTCATGCATACTTTTAAAATCTCTGATAATACTGCTTTTAGCTCCAAGTTTCACAAGAAATGCAGTCCAACCTTTGAGATGCATCCTAGTAAAAAAAATGAACACCTTGTGTTTAAGTTCAAAGTGTCTCTCTTGAGCCTGATTTTGTTGTTGTTGTTCCTCTCCTCTAAGGCAATGATGTCCAAAATAGAGTGTGCAAAATATTTTACTGAGGTGCAGGATGAAAATATATTTTGTACCATTAATAAATATAAAAATTTAAAAAAAGTGTTTATTTCATTTTTATCACAAACTTGAAACATTTATAAACATACACAAAATACAATCTACATAATAATACTGTAGTGCACATATTTGATTTACAAATATGCATACATTGGGGATGCATGCTTAAAAATTTTTTACTGATAGGGGTGAGCAATTGGAGACTGCTTCTCTAAGGTGCTTGAGGCAGTAGGAATCAGCTTTGGGCACTAGAACCTTTCCAGGTTGATTGTAGACAACAAGCCAAAGGTGTCAGGGCCTGGCGTGCTGATGAAGGATTTTGAAGTGTATTAGTTCAATGATGCTGTCTGTGGTGATGTTTTCCCTGGATGTAGCAGAGGCTGTGTTCCTAGCTTGAGACCTTCCTGGGGCATTATTTTCCAGCTGAGATCATTGTCCTACTTATCTGTAACTTCTTAGTCTGTCAATTTTTTAGTTGGAGTAGTCAGACTCTTTGTAGAAGAGCAAGAGTGTAGTTTCGGTTGAGATAAGGTTGTTCTGCTTGAGCACTGGCAGTGTCCTTCAGTGTTTATTAATATGAGTCTTCTCCAAGATGAAGACCTATATTGAGAGATGGTATGTAAGATGCTTGTTTTTATGTATATATTTATGATACAGCATTTTAAAATTTATAAAAAGTTTTTCTTGAAAACGAATGGTGAACCCATCGTAGAACTTCTTTATGAGAGTTGCGGCCAGTCACATTAATTATCTTACAACACTGTTTACCTCTGTCAAAAACATGTGAATCTTCCAACTGTTGTTTCAGCAAGTGAATATAGTCTCACTTTATGGTGGAATGAACCAAAAAGTAGAAGGGCATGAATAGCATAATTTGTGTGTACACTATACTAAGTTAATTTACCAGACAAATGACTAGAAATATATTCTCTTACAGGTTTTGGAAGGAAGGATGTTGTAGAACACTTGCTACAGACAGGAGCCAATGTTCATGCTCGTGACGATGGAGGGCTGATACCCCTTCACAACGCCTGCTCTTTTGGCCATGCTGAAGTGGTTAGTCTGTTACTATGTCAAGGGGCTGACCCAAATGCAAGAGACAATTGGAACTACACTCCTTTGCATGAAGCTGCTATCAAGGGGAAGATAGATGTGTGTATTGGTAAGTGTCTGTTGCTTCTTACATTGAAACTTAACTAGATAGGCGTTTTGTATGATTGTAATTGTTAATGTGGTGGACTTGAAATGAAAGGTACTGCTTGTTCTTAAGAGCTAACTTCTTTTAACCTAGCAGTGATAGTCATTTAAGACTTAAGTATTTCATGGTGTATAATACAAGTTTTGCTGAACTTGAGTCTGAAAAACTGGGAAGGTTGTGTGAAGTCTCCTCGTCTGTTAAATTACAGTAGTCAAAATCCAAATATGGAAGTTTGTTTTCCTTGGTTGCTCAAGAAAACTTTACTGGGTAAAGTTTTTGCTCTTGGGACTGCTCTATAGGTTGTCTTAGTATTTAGGAAGATGGTTACCCTTCTACTCTGTTCACTACGGGGAAACATTTCATTAGTCCTTTGCAGTGTTCCAATACAGATTACAGGACACCATTGTTCACAGAGGTTATATATCTTCAATGTGCTATAGCCTGGAGCCAAAGCAATTTCAAATAAAATTGAACACTTCAATCATTTAAAAAGTATCTAGAACATATAAAGAACTTTTGAGTCAGAGTGTCTTTAACTTTTATGGCTCTTCTCAGTGTACTTAGTATTGCTTTTTTTTTTCTAAATGGCAGCTTCTATTTTTATTTTTTTGCACACGGTTCCTTGAACTTATTTATCAATTCTGCTTTTTCTCACATGTACTAACCTGAATAAAATGATCTGCTCAACGTAGTGTTTTTTTACTGAACGTGGAAAGGAAAGTTTGATTTTTAGGAACCTCAGTTAAGACTATGAACATAAGAATTATTGTATGCATTACGCAGATGATGAAGCAGTTTTCAGAATTTCAGATAATGTTTATTTGCTTAAAGACTTATTAGATAAGATTCCTACAGGGAAAGTTACTAAACTTACAGGACAAGTTCTTGCATTACATTTATTGCAATTCTTATGTCATTACTTTAAAAAAACACCAAAAATTGAGGGAAAGGAAATTGGCGGAAACACCAAAATTTAATTTTTCAGTCTATTTCTTCTTTTTACAAGGGATGTCATGGATTTTATTAATTTAATCTCTGTGTGTGGAGTAAAATATATGGAGAATATTCTACAGAAGTTGCCAAATATAGTTGATTGTGCAGGGGTACTGTGGGAAGAGATCCATTGATACAGTAGGTCCCAATAACAGTCTGTTGTGACAATGGTGAATGGAAAAGTAAGCTTAATTCCAGTCAGTAACTGGAATTCTCTTTGGAGTTACTACATTGAGCTGTTCAGTGCTGGAGTCTACCTGTCTTTGGGAACCCTCAGACTGAAAATACAAATTAAGTGGGAGAAGGTTGACAGTAAAAGGTTGAGAAGTGGATTTGGTTTGTTTGCTTTGGAAAAGCCTTGTCTTGCTCAGTCTTTTAAAACCTTGTTATAATGCAGGAGGAGATGCAGCAGCACGCCTTTGTGTTCATAGGTAATAGGATGAATGATGATTGCAACAGAAGATTTCGGGAGTTGACAGGGCAGTGTGAGTAGTGTCACTTTGTGTGGTTTATCTAAAGTGTGGTAGTCTCTGGAGAAGATTGGGTAGGTCAGATTAAGGTGGGAGATTGTGGTACATCAATTTTGACGTACAATGCTGTCAGTAATTTGAGGTTATTTAGCTCTAGTTTCCATAATCAAAGAACTGATGATATCTTTCGAGATACTTGGTGAAAGGAAGTACAGAATCTAATATATGGCTTGTATTACACAAAACTTCATTTTACGTTCCATGCACAGAATAGATGTTAGACTAAGGGAATGATCCATATGTGTATACAATACTCAGCTCATGGTACTTATCAAATCCCAAAGTTCCTCTGCTGTCTGCTGCAGTTGTAGGTTCCCTGGAAGCACTGAGCAGGGCTGCAGTTCTCTTTACAAAGCTTCTTGCAGGCAGAAGTCTGAGATTTTTCTTATTATTATTTTTTTAAACAAGCAAGTATGATGCTGTTCTACTCAGTTTAATTACAGATATGCATGTGTTATACTTCAGTTAGATGTCTGATCTGTCAAAGTAAAAACTGTTACTGAAGGCAGTGTTACCAGACACTAGATTTAATACATACTGTAGTGTAATGTTCTTTATGATTTAGTTGATCCCATAAAACTGCTAGGAGTTGAGTATGAACAAGGAAAACCGTTCCTTCTTGTTGGCAGTGAGTTATTTGTGGTGGGCAAGCATATTTTGCTGTCTTGACTTCGAAGCCGTCTGAAGGAACATACTGTACACAGGGTTAAAGAGAACAGTGATTAGGCCATGCATTCTGACTAGGAATACTTGAATAGCTTTCTGGATTATGCTGTACAGTACTGCTATTTACACCTTAAGTGTAGACTGTTACAGCAGACATGATGGAAGAAATTGGCCTGTAAATAGTAAATAAATAAAAAATCACATTTTTAGGATGCTCCTTTTCGAAAAAGCAAGACACGATTTTAAAAAAGCATTAACTAAAGAGTCATCTCTGGAAATCCTGGCATAACATGGAATTTATTGCCGATCTTAGATACCAGTCTGAAAAGTAATAGACTCTGTAGGATTTAACCATCTAGCCTCATTATTGGCTAACAGTTCTTGGCATCTTCTTCCAAATGATGTAATGGGACAGAATTTTCCAATTTATCTGATTTTTGCGTCTTCTGTGCCATCCCAGTCTGCATCTTTTCTTTATTAGATCTATCATAAAACACAGTTCTTTTGGCCACTTTACAGGTCAATAAGGGAAAAAATGATAATCGAGTAGAGTGGAGACGCAGTAAACCCATGAACAATGATTTTTTGGAGGAAAACTCGATGCACTGAAACAGAGCAGGAAGGCCGGCAAAAGCTGTCTAGTGATTGCACCGCAAATGTAGAATGCTCTTGTGTCTAGCACTAGCCTTGGAATGAAGTGTGCATATTTATGCTACAGGTACTGGGTGCTCAGCTGTACAGCTCAGTTTAGACTAATGGCTATAAACTGCCACTGTGGAGCTTGTGTGGAAATAACAAGTGTACATGAACTGATGAAAACTCATTGGACTAAGCGCATACTTTATTCCAAGAATTTGTAAGACAGCAAACGACTGGTATGATTTCTGTTCTGCTCTTTTACTGGTTGCATGTTACAGTCATAGGACACTGAAGGAACTTAAAGGGAGAAAATACAAATTTGCTGAGTTTGGGAGAAAAATGGACTGTGGCTCTCTTAGGTGGCAGTTACTTTTGTGTCCTGGATCTGAAAGTGTAAGAGATCTTGGAGGATGGTAAACAATGATGAGTTAGTTTGCTGACCCATCTCTTACAATTTATTTAGTCACCTTAGATTTGTTTAGTTGCTAAGTAATTGAATCCATTTGAAAGTGATGTTTGCTATCTGTAGTCAATCTTTAGACTAAATGTATTGAAGCGTTAAAACCAATTGTTAGTGCTCTCCAGTATTTATAGCTTCTAGGATTGCTTTATCTGTCAGGAAGATTCATTTTCAGTGTGCAAACTGCTTCTAGAGCTAATGAAAAGTGGTCTTGTTCTTTAGTGTGGCATTTACTCATGGAATAATGAATAAATGATGAACTCCACAAAGTGTGTTTGGGTTAATGTTATAGTATTAGGATAGGGACTGTTCTGCCGATTGGACTGGGGAGACCAAAGATCTGTGTAGCTCACTTTTCTCCAACAATGACATGTTGTGGGTGCTTAGAGGATATGAATGCCTTAAATGTATCCTTCTTTCTCGTTGTAATCAGCAATTTAGGAACTTGATAAAGTAGAGGCTGCATCAGGACTGTGTAGCATAGCCATTGCCATACAAAGTTCTTGAAAAATAGATCAAATAACTTCTTAAATGCTGCTTTGCTTTTGGCTTAGAAGGTGTACTGTGGCAAGAAAATTTTACAGTTTAATGGTCTTGTAGGGAGAAAACAACCCTTCCTTTTTTTCAGAACTTTATTCTTGATGGATTTTATTGCAAGCCGTTCAGGACTTGAGTGAGAAATAATGCACAGACTTTTCTATTTGCACTTTGCATGTCCCTCATTATTTTACAAGCCTCTGTCTTTTCTTCCCTCAAATGTCTTTTTTCCAAGCTGTAGAACTTAAGTCTTCTATTGTGTTATCCTTTTGAATATTCTGGTTTCTTTGGGTTTTTTTGGGTTTTTTAAATTTTGTTTTTAAGGGTAAGAGTGATGCAGACATCAAAACTGAGTGTAGTAGATTTATGGGGTAAATTGATCTTCTTTCTGATTTGGTTTTCTGGTTGAGCACTTCACTGGCAGTAGCTCCAAGGTATTTCCTGAGTGGTGACTGCTCCTTTAAAACTATGTTTGTGCAACAGTTTTGGTTTTGTTGGTTTTTATTTTAAAGGTGAAAAATACCCTTACAGTAGCTATGTTTATGTTAGTCTCTCAGGGCTCGCTTTGCCATCTACTGAGTGTGTTTCTGCAGACTGTACTTGTTCCTGCAGAGACTTTTTTCTTTCTTTCTTTTTTCAGGGGGATCTCAAGTTAAGTGTTGTGAGGACTATAGGACCGCTAGCCTAAAAGTGATCTCTGGCGTCATGCACTTGCGTATTGACATGTGCATCTTCTATATTGATGCCAGCACTTATGGATCTGAACATACAGGGTACTTCAGTAATTTCAGGGAAATAAATTTTAGGCACTGAAGAGCTGACTTTGGCACAACAGAACTGTGTAAGTTTTTTCAAATTACTTTTAGTCCCAGCATTGCTAAGGGTCCATCAGGAATTACTTAATATGACATTAGGCCAATGTTTTTACTGGCTTCTTCTGGGCTAGTTAGAAATACCTGCAAAGATCCTCTGGCAAGATGAACTTACTGTCCTAGCACTATGAAGAGATCTCTAATGAGCGTGTCAAGGTGCATTGGTCTCTCTTTTTGACCAGAGAATTCATGTGGAAGTTGATATTTTTCCATTAACCTTTTTTCACTTGAAAGATACAGTAAGCAAGCAAACTAAAACTTTTTTTTTAAGCTATCAGGTTTTCCAACATACAGGTCCTGTGCTTAGCTGGGGCTTACTATTATTTAAATGTATCTTTGTTAGCATGTAAAAAAAATTGGATCACCTGGCTGTGCTTCCTCACAGGTGGAGAAGGAGAATTCAGTAGCTATTACCCTCTTCTTTTGCATATCTTTAGGCTCAAATATGTTGAGGGATTTTGATGTGACCATTTCCTGCAGGGCACATAAACCTTCTGTCAGGATTCAATAAAAAATAAAAATCTGTGAAGTGTAGTTCATGGGTAGAACTAGTGCACAGTAAACCTTAAAGGAACTGTAGAAGTGATCATTTGCTCAGTCATTGTACTGTTTGCCTATTTGATTACCTTGCGAAGAAAAAAAGTACAACAACTAATACAATTATTACAATTTATGATGCTTTTGTCCTTTGAGATTTTTTTTTAGACTGCTCAAACTATTTTGCCTTCCAAGTAAAGGAACTATAACCCTCTAAACGTTACAGCAATGTCTGATTTTACTACGTGAAAAATAAAACCAAAAATCACAGGAAGTCCTATCAAAGAGCAAAATTGTGTAGTGGCCAGTTCTTTCTGGGAGCAGGGTGGGATGAGGTGAGAGGGAGAAGCTTTAGAATCTTAACTGAAAAATGCTTACAGTGACTATAGATTTAGCTGCTGGATTGACAGAAGCCTGTAAGAAGACTAGGAGTTTCTTAATAAGTATTAGAGGGGCAAATTGGTAATTGAAGTACATTGGGAGCAGCTTGTGCACGGCGTTTTTTGGAGAGCTGTACTGAATTCCCAAAGATTGTCTTGGAGAACTGGTGTTCTAGAAGGAAGCTTAGATTCAAAGAGGCATCCCTGGAATCTGATATTCAGAGGATTGGAGAATAATTGGAAAATGTTCTCAAGTGAGTACCTCTGAATATTTTGTGTAAAATGTTTAACTGTTGCTGTTGTCTGTATCAGAAGATTCTTGAATGTTGTTCATATACCTGCTTTAACTTTTCAACAACAGAGCTGGGACTGTACTGATAATGACTACTTACAGGGTGCAGTGGCAAGACAGTGTTTGGTATTTGAAGTTTTTAAGCTCCAGGACAGTCTAAAGAGTATTAGACTCTTCTGTAACAGAAAGGTGAGTTTTGTTCTGTTACCAGGAAATTAATTAATCCCTTGGCTGGGGAGCTATATTATCTATTAACATGGACATACAGAGCAAAAGTACCTTGTGATTGACATGCTTAAGGCCAAGTAGTCCAGAGTAAGAGCATCTATCTGTTACCTGTTCAGATATGCAAAATTAAAATATTGACTATTTTTAATAATATTTATTATTCTAGTACTTACAGATGAAAGTAAAATCTGTTGTTGTGGAAGCAAGCTCATCAGACTATTCATGTTGTGAATTCTTTTGGTGTATTTCTGCTCTGTGAGTGCTACCATGTGTGTGGAGCCCTGTTTCTCTGAGTAGAAAATAGTTTTAAATCCTGTGCTTACACAGGAGTCAAAGACATAATATCCTTAAGCTTACTCATGCTATTTCTTCATGGAGTCTCTCAAATGAACCTTGCATGATAGCAACAATAAGATTAAAAAAAAAAAATCCATGTTTTAGGTTGAGTGGAAGAATGTTTTTGCTACCTCACTAGAAGTCTTGTTCGTAGTTTTAAATAGTTTATGTTCTCTAACAGCTTGTTTAAGCTCTATCAGATTCTAAACGTTGATACTCATCAGAGAAATGAGCTGCTTGGTCTGAATCTTAGTTTCCTAGTGTTTAAATCTGTAGTTCAGACTTCCCTTAGTGAAAGGCTATCAACCTACGAGTGCATAAACAGCTGGCTAGATGAGAGCAACGGATGTCATCTACCTTGACTTCAGCAAGGCTTTTGGCACTATCTCCCATAACATCGTCCTCAGAAAGCTGAGGCAGTGCGGCTTGGATGAGTGGACAGTGAGATGGATCTCTAAAGGTCCCTTCCAACCCTACCATTGTATGATTCTATGAAAGGAACCTGAGAATAAAGGCTGCCTTCTCAGTGAGCTGGGAGGAGTGGAGGAACCCATGATTGAAATCATACTTTGGTAATTTTGAGGCATTTGTAATGCTGTTGTCATAGTAACAGTGGACTGGAGTGTGAGACAACATGGCTGGCTTTTGTCAAAAGTGACTACAGAAAATGGTTTGAGATACTACCGTGGCATATACAACTGCAGTGCTCCCTGGTGGACTTTGGCAGAAGGACAAGAGAGAAGTTGATCAGTTCCTGTATGGCATCTATGTGCAGGCACATCTATCTGTTAATGTAGCCCAGTCTACAGGAGTTAGTTATGAAAAAGCTGGCAAAATAATATGAGTTGGTTTGCTGAGCTTTACTACAGACAAGGAAGTCTTGTCTGCAGGGTTATGCCAATAAAATGACATCTTGTTTTCATATCTGGAACCTAGTGTTGCTGAAGGCTTGAAAAACCTGTCATGTTACTGTGCTGCTTACAGTCCTTAAGGCTATCATTTATATTATGGTATTTGTATTGCTAAAAGTTGATTCAACTTCAGTTTCATGAAAACAGGTTGAAAAAGATTGCCACGTTTAGGGTTTCATATACTGTATATAAACCATCTGTCTTTCTGTTAGGTTTTAACAGTACTTGCGATTAATGTTACACTTTTTTTCCCCAGTTCTATTTCTTCTCTCTAAAATTCCAGTATCAAGAAAACTAGTCTTTTTTTTCCAAGCTTGGCTGCTTGACACGGGAGAATCTGTGGAGGACAAAAGAGTAATTTATTTTATGATGTTACTTTACAAGTGTTAGTTAAATCAGAATCTGGTTACTTGCAGCAAAGGAGGTGGTATGATACTATGCAAAACACTATTGGAAAGCTTGCTGTAGGGCATTTATGGGAATTAAGGTCTTCAAAAACACTGATATTAACTACTGGTAAATTGAGAGAGAGGAAGAGGAAGTTGCATGTTATCCAAAACGGAGTAATGGAGCAGAGACTGCTCTGGCAGACGCTGAAACTGCTTTTCAGATGTTTAATACCTGTTCACAGTGGCTTTCTAAATACTTTGTTGAAGTACTTAATCTTATGGGACTGTGCTTCTGATTACTGTAGCAATATCTCCTTTTAGCTTCTTAGAGGAACTGTGTGGTCTTAATGCAGTTCATATGTGGTTGTAAAACAATTCCTAGATATATGTCTAGCTGTTAAGGCATAATAGTAGGGCCAATTCTAGTAGAGTTCTCAAATGTTTTCTTAGTCTAATGGAAAACATTGATTAAAGTATTACTATAGGATATAAAGGTCTTGCTCATAAAAATATGCAGGCAATAAAATATCTGTCATATAGTGAACAAAGGAAAGGTATCTTTTTAATTATTTGCTCTTTCTGCAGTGTAAAGCAAGTGTACAAAATGAAGGATGGGTGATTGATGCCTACTGAAAATACTGAGCACTTGCCTTGCATCAGGCATTTGAACATGAGTCTTCACATCAGTCTTCCATGCAGCTGAGACTAATGATTAATGTAGATTTCTGCTCTCCAGTAATTCATTGGTTTTTCCATGTTGATACAAATGCACCATGCTTTTTAGACAAAGCTGTTCTTTTCTAGGAAAGACTGATGTGAATCTTGCTGTTCATGCTGCTGTGTGTAGTATTCCTGTTTTGCTGATGGCTTGTCCAAGCAAGCAGTACTGAGTAATTCCTTGGTTGGGCACGGTGCTCTTGACCTAGCTGTGGTATGTGAAACTGAACTTATATGACAATGAAAACAGAGGACGTGGCAAAAAAACTTTGGTTTTGTTTTCTTGTCTGGGGAGATATAAGTATGGCATGGGACACAGGTATGACCCAGGAGAAGAACCTACTCAGACTGATCTAACAAGCCTTTCCCTATTTTGAGACCCGCAATAGTGATGATACCTGATGGATTGTGAGATTTTTACAGTGTAGTGCTTGTCAAAGACCTAATGTTAAATAGGATAAGACTTGTGCTGCTCTGTATCAACAAAGCATAGCAGTGAGTAATTCTGAAATTGAAGAACAAATGGATATAGCTCTGTCCTTTTAAGTATTGAAAGCAGTGTGACTGTTTTACATAATGTGGTCTAAGATAGTGTCTAAGATTGTGGTTAAGATGCACATAATTATGGATAAACAATTGTGGACAGTCTCTAAGGAGAGTAAGCAGTCCCTTAAAAAGGTATCTTCTTGCCCTGCTGGAAGACCTCTGACTGTTGCAATGATGCTCGTGGTTTTGGTTGTCTGGTTCAGATCCTTTTCCTCTACCTTACTTTGATTAGATAAAGCTGATCTTTGGAACATCTAGTGCAAAGTTAATCCTTGAACACTTTTAAGAATTTGTGGTACATTGAGAAGTGGGATTTATGATATATATGTATATAAACTAGGAGTCAGGCTATCTTGCTAAGAGATTGAAACTTCAGTGAGTAAAATCTAAAAGTACTTCTGAGGCAAACAGTAAAAAGGCTAATACAAAAGAGTCTTTCTGAAAAATGAGTTTGCATAAAAATAGGATAAGTCCTTTTAAAGTGATGCTTTGCAGTATTCTTTTGGTCTAGATACTTTTCCCATCAAAACAGACAAACAAAAAGCTGGTACTGAGAGACTTTGTTCATGCTGCTTTTTTGATGATTTCTTATTGCTGTCTTAAAGCCTGTTTCTGTAAATTGTTCACCTAAACTGAAGGAAAATCTGACCTCTAAGCATGGTTTCCATTTCATGTTTTACTGGGCTTCTGCTCACTATCCTGCTACTGTAGTGATCTGATCTAGGTGCTTTAGCAGGGAGTTGGACTAAATAATCTCTAGAGGTCCCTTCCAACCCCTACCATTCTGTGATTCTATTCAACTGGTACAATTTCTGCAGCATATGGACATACGAGAACCTGCCTTTCAAAGAGCAGATCTGTATTAAGAAAGTGAGCTGTTTGATATTTGGTTCTCTGTCTCTGATGGGCCAAATGGTCATTTCATCTGTAAAGCAAGAATTGCCTCTGCTAGGGCCATATTCCAAGCTGTCTGCATGTTTAGTCTCCTAGTATATATTGATAACCCCAGCAGTTGCCATTATTGCTTATCTAATGACAGGGTAATAAAAAAATGCAAGCAGATGCTATGATTTTATTTAGATTATGTCACATGTGGCTGAACTACCATTTCTTTACTAGAGGTAGTTTTCTTTTGCTTGGAAACAACCAATAAAGATCACATGTCGGTATAATTCTTAAAATTCTCTGTTTGCAGGAATACATCATAGAAGGGACCTTTAAAGATTGTGTAGTCCAATTCTCCTGATGTAGGCAGGCTTAGCTTTCACTAGATCAGATTGCTCAAAGCTGTTTGCAAGCTGACCTTAAATGCTTCCAGTGATGGGGCATCCAGAACCTCTCTGGGCAAACTGTTTCAGCCTTGAAGAAGTTCAGGTAGATGACATCTGTAGCTTTTCCTTTGTCAACTGATGCAATTACCCCATCATAGAAGGCTACCAAATTAGTCAGGCATTATATGCCTTTGGTGTCTCTAATCAGCTCCTTGTCTTCCATGTGTTTCCACATGTCTTCCAGGAGGATTTGTTCCATGATGTTATTGGACACAGAGGTGAGGCTGATTGATTGGTAGTTCCCAGCATCCTCCTTTTTGCCCTTTTTAAAAATGAGCATGATGTTTCTCTTTTTGTGGTCACTGGGGATTTACCTGACTGCCGTGACTTTTTGGGAATGATTGAGAATGGCTTGACAACTACATCAGCCAATTCCCTTAGGACCCCAGGATATCTCTCACTGGGTCCCATGGGCTTATGTATATTCAGGTTCCTCTGGTGGTTTTGAACCAGATCTTCACTGACAACGAGAGGGACTTCATTCTGCAGTCACTGCCTTGAGATTCAGAAGCTTGAAAGTTATGGAGAGATTATCATTGAGAACTGAGGCAAAAAAAACCAAACCATCTTGAGTACCTCAACCTTCTCTGTATCAGTTGTCACTAGTTCTCATGTTTTATTTATCATGCGGGGTATGTTTTCTTTGCTCTTCCTTTTCTAGCCGATGTTCTTGTAGAAGTCATTGTTATTATTTGTATCCTGTGCAAAATTTAGCTCCAAGTATGCCTTAGCTTTCCTGATGCCACCCCTATTCATCCGGGTACCATCCCTGTATTCTTTCCAGGATACATGTCCCTCATTCCTTCTTATACTTTAGTCTGACCAGAAGATCATTCATTAGCCATGTTTGTCTCCTGCCTTATTTGCCTGATTTCTTGCATCTGAGAATCAAGAGCTCTTGCACTCTAAGAAAAATGTCTGTAAAGAACTGCCAGCTCTATTCAACTCCTTTGTTCCTCAGGACAGTTTCCCAGGGAGTCCCAACCATTAATTCTTTAACTGAAAGTTTGCTTTTCTAAAATTCAGCATGTTGACTCTGTTCTTTGCCTAGCCCATGCCACTCAATTGTAAATTCCACCTGGGCATGAACATCAGTTTAGAAACTGGATATGTGGGTGCAGATGCGGGACTACGACCTCATTGTGGTCACGTTGTGGTGGGACAGCTGCCATGACTGGAACATAGCCATGGAGGGCTGGCTATGCGTTGTTCAGGAAAGACAGGCTGACAAGGCAAGGAGATGGAGTTGTTATTTGCGGGAGCAATTAAAGTGTAGCAAACTGTGCCTGGGTGGGGATGAGGAGTGGGTAGAATGCTTATGGGTGAAAATTAAGGGTCAGGGCAAAGTAGGTGATTCTGTTGTGGGAGTTTTCTACAGGCTGTCTGATCAGGAGGAGGAAGTGGATGAGGCCTTCTATGAACAGTTGAGAGCTGCCTCACAGTTACAATCCCTGATCCTCATGGAGGACTTCAACCTCCCTGTTGTTTGCTGGCAAAGCCACACAGCCAAACACACACAGTCCAAGAGGTTCCTACGGATTGTTGACGACAACTCCCTGTCACAGGTGATTGAGGAACCAACGAGGAGGGGTGTGCTGCTGGACCTGGTGCTGACAAATAAGGAGGTTCTGGTTGGGGATGTGAAGACTGGAGTCAACCTTGGCTGCAGTAACCATGAGATAATAGAGTGCAAGATCCTGTGTGGAAGAAGCAGGAAACCAAGATGAATTGCAAGCCTGAATTTCAGACGAGCTGACTTTGACCTCTTCAAAGATCTGCTTGGAGGGATCTCATGGGATAAGATCCTAGGAAGTAGAAGTGCCCAAGAGAGCTGGTCAGTCTTCAAGCACCACTTCCTCTAAGCCCAGGATCAGTGTGTCCCAACATGTAGGAAAGCAGGAAAAGGAGGCAGGAGGCCTCCATGGATGAGCAAGGTTCTGCTGGGACAACTCAGGGGGAAAGCAGACATCTATGAGAGGTGGAAACAGGGATTGACTTCTTGGGAAGAGTATAGGAACATTACCAGAGCTTGCAGGGGTTCAACTAGGAAGGCTAGAGCCCTTCTAGAATTAAATTTAGCCAGGGAAGTTAAGGAAAATTAGAAGGGTTTTTTCAGGTACATTGGCAGAAAAAGGAAGATGATGGGGAATGTGGGCCCACTGCTAAACACAGCGGGTGCCCTGGTGACTGAGGATGCAGAGACGGCCAAACTACTGAATGGCTTCTTTGCTTCAATTTTTATGGCCAAGGCCAGCCCTTGGGACGCCCAGTCCAGCAAGGATAATAGGATAGGTTGGACATCAGAGTACTTGCCCTAGGTGGATGAGGAAGATGTTAAAGACTTGTTATCCAGGCTTAATGCTCATAAGTCAATGGGTCCTGATGGGATGCATCCTAGAGTGCTGAGGGAGCTGGCTGATGTCGTTGCTAAGCCTCCATCATTTTTGAACAATCGTGGAGGACAGGTGAGGTGCCTGAGGACGGGAGAAAGGCCAATGTCACTCCAGGCTTCAAAAAGGGCAGGAAGGATGACCTAGGAAATTACAGGCCGGTCAGTCTCACCTCCATCCCTGGAAAGGTGATGGAACAACTCATCTTCAATGTTGTTAATAAACATATGATGGAAAAGGTGTTTATCAGGGAGAGTCAACACGGA
>WBNH01006681.1:0-67167 GCA_013401255.1 Urocolius indicus | reverse complement strand
CCCCACCATTCTGTGATTTTTATCAAATGATCCTGGTTTGGTTTGGTTGGTTGGTTGGCTAGTTTTTTTTACATGCTCTTAAAGCAACACTAAGACGCAGGAAAGCCCATTCTGCATTGATCAGTTTGTGCCCACTCCCATCAAGCCTGCTCAGTGACTGCCAGAAGACCCTCACAAAACTATGTTAGGTAGGACCCTGCCAACAGAAATTTAAGCACCTTACAGAATTTAAAATGTAGATCCTGAAAGATTTTTAAGTAAAGTAAATTTCTTTCTACGAAGATCTTGCTTGCAAAATCAAGCACAAGTACTTGAGCATCCCACATCATAGTTCGAAGTAATCAGTCAGTGCCTTAGCATAAAGATGCATCTCTGTTCCAGTAGCTCAGAGAACAAGAGGAGCCCAATTCAGCAAATGGACAAAAGGCCAACCTTTTCTATAAGGCACAGAAGGGGTTCAAAAAGAATCCACCAATATACTGGTGTCAGGAGAGTCTGAATGCAACGTATGACTCAAGTAGCCTGGCAAGCATCATTCTGCACACACCCTGCTTTTCTAAGTCTGTTCAAAGTGTTACATCAAAACAATGAAATTATTAGTTGAGTCAGTGCTTTCATAGCCTTAATCACATTAGGTGATAATAAACATGCAATACTATGAGATTAAGTAAGTAGAGCTTCTTGTTGAGCAATATTTTCTTATCTTCATTTCTTTCCTCTGTTTAAAATCCTGTTCTCCTCTGGATATTTGTACATATTCTGCTATTTAACAATGAGATTTCTGTTATCCAGCAAGAGAGACCCTTCTTTCTTTAGTTTTCATTGACACAAAGTCAAAGTTGTGACATGCCTATCCACTCACCTTGGATGTCTGGATTTGCCACCATGTAGAGCAGACCCCAGTTCAAAGTAGTGCTTGTTGTCTCTGATCCACCCAAGAAAAGGTCATTGATAGAATGAACCATGTTTTCTTCATTATATGTAGACCTGGGTTCATCTTTGGACTGCAAATGATAAGAGAACGCAGAGCTTTGTACAGAAAAGTTAGAAAACTCAGAATAGCTTTAAATGTGATTTTATCACTGATTCCAAGCTGTAGCATATTCAGTACAATGAAGAGACTGATAGAGAATATTAGCCACCAAAGATGATTATCAATACAAGAAGCTCACGTTTCACAAACAGACAAGGCACATTCACTCCACTCTTAATCAAGAACCTAAATCACATGTTCTCCACAGAAACAAAGATTGTTGGCTTAATAGTGCAAACAGACTTTCAGAATGTTCCAGAAGTAAGCATTCCTCTGAAGATGTGTACCACCATGTCACTCTTTACACTCCAAGTCATATTCCATCACTTAGTTTTTCTACCAAGCAATGCAGTGAGCAGGTACTGAACACTGGGCTGTTGAATTCTCTAACCTGTGGCTCTCAGGCTTCTTCTCCACTACCAGGCCACAACACACACATACAGGTGCTCTGAGCTTTTACAGTTTTCAGTTAGAAGCAGACGGCATGTATATATATATGTTGAAATCATGAAAGAATATTGTTATGGTTTGGGGGAATTCATTGTCTAAATGTAGGGAATTTATGCTCAGGAGTCTTGAGCCTTTTTTTTTTTTTTTTTTTTTTTTTTTTGGCAGTGGAGCAATTGGAGTGTGGGAAGAATGGTTTTCTTTGTTGTAATATCATCTTTTTGTATTGCCCCTGTGTCTCTTTTACAGACAGTTCAATTTTTTTAATAAACAAACTTGGATGATTTCCACCCAGCAGAGTCCCAGAGCAGCTCACTGAAACAATTTCTGGTCCACTGATGTTCAAGTCTCGTAAATCTGAGAGCAGCAGTGAAAGGCTTAGAAGCAGTTAAATGCTTTGGAAAGCCAGATGTGTTAACATTGTGCCAGTATAAAAAAAAAATTAAACCACAGGTATCCAAGGAACTAGATGCCAGTTAGGCTGACATCCACCCTGGACAGAAAGACATGGCAGCTGATATGGGAATTAATTAATAAAGTTTGACAGGTAGAAATACAAGTTAATGCTATTTATTGTGATGTAGAAAATTGATCCTGGCAAGGAAACTAGATGTGATTCTTTGATAGGATCACCAGCTTGGATGACAATGACAATATTACAAGATAGATGCTTTTGTTCCTCACAATAATAGCAAAGTCAAGCACTACAAAGTATTGATAAGACGCATGCTAAAAGACTCAAGAGCTGGCTAACAAAAATAGCTCCTTGACATTCTTCCCTGAGTGCAGATCTCTGCAGTGTGAGTGAGTATGGTACCAGAGCCAGCTCAGGAAGGACACAAGGAGGGGCCAGGGGGCCAGGCTGCAGACCTGTTTTGGCTGTGCCAGGAGGTGTAGGATGGGTGCCAACAGACCAATGGGTTGAACAAGAGTTGAGGAGCAGTGGCTGTGCCTGCAAGGAAGCATGGCCACCCAGGAGCAACAGTCACTGCTCACTTCTCCAGGGGCTGCAAGAATAGATACCCCACTCTCAGATATCTCCTCTGGCTCTCTGAGCCACTCATGCCTTGTCACCCCCCAGTAACAAGTAATCTTGTCACTTCCTACCCTTCTTCCTTTTTCTTCTTATAACCAAGCAGAACAAGAGGAGGAATATGGTCTCCTGCAGTGCAGAAGAGGTCAAAGGGAAGGGTGACTAGGTGGAGGCAGAAGGAAGGAAAAGGGTAGCTGCTGGTCCAGGGAGTTGGGGAGATTCAAAACCCTACAGATTCCCACCTACCTCTACTATACCTGCCTGCCCAAAATGCTCTTACTTGTCCCACTTCCCTTTGTCTGCTTGAAACTTCACTGGCCTTGGAACTCTCCTCTTCTCCAGCCTTGTCTGAAATTCTGCTGGTTCCTAGATTACTTCCCCACAAAATGCTCCCAAAAGTCCAACTGTCCTCTAGCAGCAGCTTCTCTTGAAAAAACATTTCCAGCCAAATATCCTACAACCAGAACATCCCAGTCTGTCTCCCCAAGACTTTCTCAGATCTCTTATGACCCACTTAGAAATTCGATGTTCTTTCCTGTGGGCCTTGAAATCATTTTGTGATTTGTGCCAATGAGAAAATCATGCAGTTTATTAACCTGCCCTTTAATGAAAGAATTGCAAAGTGTGCAGCGTATCAGTAATTAGAAAGGATTTAGCAAACCCCTGGTTACTGGATTCACATTAGGATGTCTACAAAAGGTTACAGATTGTGGTAGAAAGGCTCAGACTGGATGATGCAATGATTCATTTCACCTTATTCTCTGTGAATGTACCATCAGGCAGAAAAAAAAACCACTTACTTTTTCAATGTGAGCCAGGTAGAAGTCAATGAAATCCCGCGGTTCGTCAGGTATCCCACGCTCCACGTGCATCTGGATTTCTCTTCTTGTGAAAGAGCTCAGGACGTCATAGCAAGACAAGACCTTCTTGTGAGGGCCAGGGAGACGGCACATCAGCCAGGGGAAGACTTCATACAGCTGTGGGAGTGACAGACAAGAGGTACCACTAAGTCCCTACCACTAGAAAAATGCATTTTATGCCTACTAAAAGGAGAAGGTAATATTCATGTCAATAGATGGCTTTGGCGTCATTAGTAAATTATTCTGGCAAAGGCTAGGCTCATGTTTGCAAGTTGTGAACCAGTATACTATGAAGTTTCTAGCTGTGTTGATGGTGAGATCCAGAGTTGTGGCTCTGTTCAGCTCAGTCACAAGCCAAGTTAGAGCGATTACAATTAGAATGAACTGCATTCATTTATTCAGTTATTCAGTTCTTGTATTCAGCTACAATGAACACTCAGATCTATAAAAAGTGAGATCCTGCCCTCCAGCGGAGAGTATCAGGAAGGAAGAAGCAAAGCTGTTGCAAATCCTCCTCACCAGGGTGTGCAAAAAGCAGTAGGCAGAACACAGAGCACAGGCCAACAGTTGCTGCCAGTGGTTGTTACACGGACCCTGTAACACCCCATAGTGTGCCCTCTGCTGATCGAGCTCTCCAGGCTCCTCAGTGAAACTTAGCAGAAAAGCTGAGAAAAGAGTACCTGACAATTTCTGAGTGCTTTTTCTCTAGAAAATAAGGGGTTAGCTGACACAAACAGATTGGTTTTATCCTTCAGTTTTTTGGGGAAAATCTGGCCTAAGGCTAGCTATTTTCTGCTTTCTGATAGAAAGTCCATTCATATTTTCAGCCTATATTTAGGCCTAGGTAATTTATACAGATTGTTCTGCAGTGGATTTTCTCTTATTGGTCATTTTCCTGCTAGAAAAGAAAACCCTCAAAAACTATTAATTTATCAGCAGAAGCTCTGTCCTTTCTCAGTCCTTGTTTTGCTGACCTCTTCTTGTACTCTTCCAATTATACTACAGAAAGAACATTATTAGGTGTTCACTGGAGTCTGGCTAAATTAGACTATGACAGAATTACAGAACCTCAAGGGCTGGAAGGGAACTCGAAAGATCATCTAACCCAATCTCCTACCAGAGCAGGACCACCTAGAGTAGGCGACAAAGGAAGTCATCCAGGTGGGTTTTGAACGAATGAAGAAGACTCCACAACACATCTGGGCAGCCTGTTCTAGTGCTCCCTCAACTCAACAACTCAACAGGGAAGTTTTTCTCTGTGTTTCTCTGGAACCTATTCTGTTCCAGCTTGTACCCATTGCCCCTTGTCCTGTCATTGGACATCACTGAGAACAGCCTGGCTCCATCCTCCTGACACCCACTCTTTATGTATTTGTAAACAGTAATGAGGTCACCCCTCAGTCTCCTCCAAGCTGAAGAGCCCCAGCTCCCTCAGCCTTTCATCACAAGGGAGATGCTTCCATCCCTTCACCACCTTGGTGGCCCTGCACTGAACTCTCTCCAGTAGCTCCCTGTCCTTCTGAAACTGAGGGGCCCAGAACTGGACACAATATTCCAGATGTGGTCTCACAAGGCCCACAGCCCTTCTAATACACCCCAGGATGCCACTGGCTTTCTTGGCCACAAGGGCACATTGCTGGCTCACGCTCATCTTGCTGCCCACCAACACCCCCAAGTCCCTTTCCCCTACACTACTCTCTAACAGTTCATTCCCCAACCTGTACTGGTACATGGGGTTATTCTTTCCCAAATACAAGACTCTACACTTGCCCATGTTGAATTTCATTAGATTTCCGTCTGCCCAGGTCTCATTGAACAGCAGCACAGCCTTCTAGTGTGTCAGCCACTCCCTCCAGTTTAGTATCATCAAGCAAACTTGCTGACAGTGCCCTCTCTTCCCTCATCAAGGTCATTAATGAATTGCCTTCTATCCTTTGGGTAAATCAGTTCTTATTGTCTGATATCTGTTTCTCAATTAGTCTTTGCCTTATCACACAGAGGTAGTGACCCAGTCTTTGGTAAATTCACATTAACTTCACATCCTTTTTGTTTAGTTCCATCTCTGTTGATTTGGGGTGTTTTTTTCCCTTTCAAAATCTGTTCAGAAGCCTTATCTATAACTGTGGTCTGCCTGATCACACATGGTTGCCTAGAACACATACATTTCTACTCTCAAATGCATGCCCTTACCAGCTCCTATGGCACCCTAACTGTAAGCAGAATTTAACTGTCAACATTAAACACTGAGCTCATACACCTTCCTGGCTACCAGTCCTGCCAAAATTCTTCCTCTGTTTCTGGAAGGACCCCAGTCCTCAGCATTCTCCTGTTCAGTACCTGGCAGCATGGAATCCAGTTGGAAAATGGGGATCTGGATGCAGCAATGTTCATTTTTTACCAAGTACTGAACACCCTTGGTATCCAGGAAGTGGGATGGTTGCAGCCCTGCCTCTGGCACTTCTGCCCAACAGTTCCCTCTTGAATCTGTATTTCTCATTTTCTGTCTTATTCAGAAAAAAAAAAAAAGGTCATTTGCTTACACAATGAATAAAGCTGCCTCCAAATTTGAATATCTGCTCTGTGGCTCTAATCAGTTCACAGAAGGTTTCATCCTCTCTGGAGAAGCGATGTCCAAAGACAACAGCACAAATGACGTTTGAGATGGAATGAAAGAGAGGGAAAGAAGGATCCAAGGGTTTCCCTGCAAACATGATCACAAACATCACTGTTAACGTCTGCTTTCTGCTTCAGTGAAATGAGAGAATACCATAGTTATCCAAAGAACTTTCAAGAAAGCAAGTGCATTTCACAGAGAAGCAACAATCTTACAACACTGTGGTATCAAACTGATTCTTCACAACGATGGTGCAATCCTATAATCCAAAGATGTGTGGCACCCACCCAAAAGAAACACCAGCTGTGTGAAATGTTTTGCAATA
Source organism: Urocolius indicus (assembly GCA_013401255.1). NCBI lineage: Eukaryota > Metazoa > Chordata > Aves > Coliiformes > Coliidae > Urocolius > Urocolius indicus. Next base: position 60,855 of record WBNH01006681.1, on the reverse strand, counting down.
TAGCAGAACAAAATTAGAGGTAAGAAAAAAAATAAACACAAATTTGCTGTCTGGCAAATTCAAAACAAATCTCAAGCATGGGAAAGACTGGTAACACCTTGATCTAAGTGAATTTGAGGAGAGAACTATAAGAGTAGTAGCCTTAATTAAGCAAGGACATAAATACATGCAAGGCTACAATGTTTGGTTTGACTTTGCTAGAGATGTACATCCTCCAGGCAGATAAAATGCTGTAAACTCCTTTCAGCTGATTGTGTCAACATTAAAATAACTACTTCTAAAGCAATTACTTGAAAACCTAATCCCAAGAAAGTTATTCTTTTACTCCAGAATAAATCTCTATAAACACCTGTATTTATGCAGGTGCCAATGCAACTGTCCAACACACGATTCTGATTAGCAACTTCTTGTCCTAGGCTTTTTATTGCCTGCACATGTGGTCAGATGTCAATCTCTACTAGTTCTTAAACCATAGAATTAGGGCAGATTCAACTACTTTTAATAGATACAATGCTAGCCACAGCATGTTCTTATTTACTGTGCCTTTGCATAATGATCAGAATTAGGAAATCCAACTCACATGCTCCAAACTGGGTCGATTAGGGTAAAATGTTGATATGAAGACAAGATTCTAGTTACAGCTTTACAGAGTGCATGCAAATTGTGTTATAAGACAGTTCATTGATAATGTGCCCATATCTTCATGCACCAGCAATGTATATGAGCCAGCAATGTGTCCTTGAGGCAAAGAGGGCCAACGTCATCCTGGTCTTAGTTAAGAAAGGCGTTGTCAGCGGGTCGAGGGAGGTGATCCTTGCCCTCCCATCAGCACTGGCGAGACCCATTTGGGTGCTACATCCAATTCTGGGATCCCAACACAAGAGAGACATCAACATACTGGAATAAGGTGAACAAAGGGCCACAAGGATGATTAGGTGACATTGGAGCATCTGATGCAAGAGAGACTGAGAGAGCTGAGACTGTTTAGTCTAGAAGAGAGAAGACTCAGGGAAGTATCTTAAATGTATATGAATACCTGGTGGAGGGGAATAAAGAACATGGAGCTAGACTTTCCTCAGTGATATCAAGTGAGGCAATGGGCAAAAACTGAAATACATCAATACATTAAATACATTAAGTAATAAATAAGCTCCAGTTTCAGTTCCCAATGTTACTGATTTTGGTAAATAACTTTGAGCAAGAACTATCTCCCACTAAGTTTGGAAACATAGGCCATTTTCAGTCCATTCCACATAGACACCAAAAGATGCTACACATAAAAGTTGCCCTTGATTTCAGAGCGGGACAGAGAAGTTCAAATACTAAAGACACCATACTAATAACAAAAATGAATCAATATTTATTGCAGAGATACCTTTCATACTTCTAAAGAAGTCTACCAGGTATTGAGCCTCTTCTTGAACTCGATACTCCAGGCCTTTTTTCCCCAGGCCAAGGTTACGTAGAGTCCTCAATGCAAACCTTCTCTGTTGCTTCCAGGTGTGACCAGTTGCCAACATAATCCCTGAATCCATTCAAAGAAGAGTTCTCTTTAGCATGCTAACATTATTATAGACAAAGGCTGCATTAAAAGATTTACCAAGCCAAAGAACATAATGAAACTATTGCATTGCCTATGAAAACAGACACACAATGGAACAGCTGTGATATCTAAGCCTGTGGGCAGGACTAAAATAGGTAATACAAGGACTTGTGGGATTAACCTTGATCCAAGGCAACCAGCTATCTCAGAAAGTTTGGCAGCTGCTTCTCTAGACATCCTCTGAAGTGCTTCTCTTCAATGCCTGGAGCTCACCTGACCAGGGCAGTGATTCTCACAAAGGGAAGGGGGGAATTGCTAACTGTCCACAGACAGGGAGAAAAGTTCCTGTCCACAAAGCAGAAAAGTTCAGTACTTGGGCTGTGTGAGAAATATCTTCAGGGGAAAGAAACATCATATATTAACAGAATCTTTATTGCAGTACAAGAATCACCAATGTCTAAAACAAATTCAAATGAAAATGAGTCTTCCTGTAAAAAAGCCAAGGTCCCAAACACAATAAAGGTTGTTTCAGAATGCATGTGTTCATGAAGAGCAGGGGTTTGGGAATTTCCACTGTGGGTGAGGATCATGAAACATGCAGCGAGGTTGAAACAGAAGTACACTGAACCTCTAGATGCAGCTGTGAGAGTAAGAAAAAACACACAAAAGTAAGGGCCTGGGAAGAAGATGGCACCATTGAAAACATAACAGTGGACGTAAGTCCAGGACAAGGAAGTCTGATCCTTTTGCTCTCCTTCCACTTCTCTGTGGTGCAACCTACCGCTGCCTTATCTCACCATCTCTGAATCAGCTCCAGTGAATATCTCACACAAGGCAGCATGATTTTTTTTTTCTTCTTGCTGGTCTTTTCCTCCTACCTGTGTCCTCCCTACCTTGCAGTTCACCTGGCAGTCATTCCTCACAGACAGATCCTGCTACTGCCGTACACTTGGAAGTGGTTACAAGCTACAAAAGAGCTGCAATTTGTCAAGACAATGTTTCTGTGCAACTTTTATGACAGGAAATTCTCACCTTTTCCTTTGGCCATTGCTCTGAAGAAAGGAGACACAAGCCTCCCAGAGACATCTTCAGGATGTGTGGTCATACCATCTTTAACTGCTTGATATCCATTCAGTATGATCACTGGGGCCCATCCAAACCATAAGGTGAATATGTTGCCATGAACTTTTGCCAGCTATAGGTGTGAGAGAAGCCAGGAAAGCATAGATTAAATCCCAGACTCTGCAAGCAGAGGATGAACCTGTTTTTACACTGATTACAGGACAAGCCCTAAGGTGGAATGATGTTCTCCATCTTTCCCACAAGATTACAATTATCTGTGAGAAGACATGAATGTCTGCTCCAGCATTCGCTGCTAAAAACAAATGAATATTCCAACTTTTCAGAGACACGGATCTAGCCAAGAAACATTAGGTAGCTTTTATTAGTGTATATAAGCCAAGGCTTAGTTGACAATGATACGTGTGTTAAAGGCTGTTTTCTAAAGATTAATTTCTTTTAAGAGGGTTTCTGTCATTTGCACTGGTGAAGTGGCACAAAGGGAACACAGAAATATCAGACAAGTTACTAGATTGCAATGACAGGACCAGTTAGTCTTTCCTTTCCCCTGACTCATTTGCATATTTAGATACTGGAACTTGAGTAAGACCATTCTGTCTCCCCAGGTCCTTACTTTCTGTCTGAACCTGCCATTAGGTTAGAATATCTGGCATCCCTTGTCCAAATCAGTTACAGAAGTCACTGCAGTTGTCTGAGAATCCTGAAAGCACTATGAGAAACAGCAGAAAGAAATAGAGATAACTTTTACTCCCCCCAAAAAAACCAACAAGCAAAAGGTTCATGGGAGTGTTTTTTTAAGATGCTGTCTATCCAAACAGACATTTACACACATAGTGTGTCTTAAGTATCTACTTACTGTTCAAGTCACAGAGTGACTGCTCAGAAAGCTAAAAATCCACATTATGAAAGTTGTTGGGGTTTTTTAAATAGTATTCCTTTTCCCTAACTGCACATCTGATCTATTATCCCTACAGGTATTTCATCCTAAATGATATCAAGTTTCACATGAATTGTCAGATTCAGTGTTAAGGGGTGATGGATTCAAGCATCAGAACAATTTTCACATCTTCAGAACTTTCTCATCTTGGCAAACTACTTTCTGCTGCAGTAACTTTCTCTTATATTACCAACCAACCAAACCAGCAGTTCCAAACCAAGTGCAACATCACAGTGGCTACTTAACAATTACAGAATGTTACCAATGTAGTTTTGGGAGAGGATGTTTTCACATATAAAGCAGGAGAAATAGAAAAATCACAAAGACTTTAAAATAATTAGGTAACCAAAAATAAATACCTTCATGAGGAGATCACAATTAAACTGAAAGTTCAGCTGTATCAAGGTCCCAAAAATTGGGAGAGGGACTGGTCCAGGAGGAAGCCGTCTCTTTACTCGTTGCAGCTTAAAAAACTGCGTAATGAGAAGAAATACAGCCAAAGCTATAAGAATGTGACTTATTGTTAACATTTTCGTAGCTGCTTTTACCAGCTTGTCTGCACTGAAAGTAGTCCACTGAAGCTATAAAGGTTGGTTGCTCAACCAGGTTTTTCATAAATTTCATATAATAACTATTCCCCGCCCCTAACCCTCCCTCTTCATTATCTGCCACTCCCTTTCTATTCCATTCATTACATTCTCATGCTCAAGCACATTTAATAGATGCATACCCCTCTCCTCCTTCTCATTCAGATTGTATTTATCAAATATGGATGACAGGATTTGTAGGAATTGTGTCTTAAAACACTAGGGCCAAGATTTTCCAGGCCGTGTAGATGACACAATCACAGATACACCTATCTACAAGTAAAGTCTCTATCTAATTTTCTGAAACAACTGTGAATGGTATGTGCTCCTACTTCAAAACATCTCATGAATTCTTTTAGAAAAGCAATAGCCATACATACAAATTAAGCATGCAAATGTAAGTGGGTATTAAATCCTGGGAGTTTTTAATGTTTCATATAAATTCCATGTATACCCAGTAATGGAAAGCCTGATAAAAGTTAAAAGTCCACATTTATCTTAAGATAGATATGAGTATCTAATGCTAAATAGAAAAAGCAACATTTGTTAGGTGTTTAGATTTAATTGAAAGCATAACTGATTTAATATATAACCTCCTTTTTTTTCTTACCTAAGCTATGTGCAATAGCTGACTTCACTGAGGGTTTTGCTTGCCTTTCAATCTTGACATAAAGATGGATACCCTAAAGGACATTTTGAGCAATCATCTCAAAGCTTGCCAGAGAAATAAAGCATGCTCATGTAGAAAGTACATCTAGGATGAAATATATGGTCTTAAAAAAAATAGAGAGAGGGAGAAACTTGCTATGTACCTTGTTCTACAGCCAGAGCAATGAGCCTCAGCAAGAACTTGTTGTGGCATGTGTGTGCCATACTGGGTACCTTGAGAATAAACACACTGTGTAGCCAAGGCTTTTTGCCAAGCCTTAACACATGCAAGAAGTATAAACCTAGCATCAGGGGAGTTCACATGTGGGCAATCAGACCGTGAAAACAATATGAGAGGGATTCTGGGCACCACATAACAATGACAGTTACAACCCTGTTACAGATCTAGATTGAAACTCCATCAGAAAAATGCCCATCTCCTGAAAGCAAAACACTTGTAAAAGAAATTAGTTTTCACTAATCTTAATGAAAACCTGCCAAGACAACTTGTACATGAGCTTGCTTCTTTCAAATGCCTTGTCTTTAAAACAGAAACCGTGTCATAGGATTTGTGGTGCTGAGACATGAAACACCCTTATCCAGAAAGAACAGCATGGAATTTGCCAGCCCACAACTGCCAGACCTTCAAGTCAATTAGCCTCCAACCACTGCACTTCATTACCACCAAAGCATAACATTAATATGTATTAGCCAATATAAGGATGTTTCTGTTGCTATAAAAGTTTTGTTTGTTTAAAAAGCCTTTTGTTTGTTTGTCTTTCACTGTGAGGGTGAGGGAGCCCTGGCACCAGCTGCCCAGGGAGGGTGTGGAGTCTCCATCCTTAGAGGTCTCCAAAACCTGCCTGGACACATTCTTTTCTGACCTGATCTGGTGAACCTGCTTCTGCAGGGAGGTGGACTAGATGATCTCTAAAGGTCCCTTCCAACCCCTACCATTCTATGATTCTATGAAATTAAAGAGCTTATTTTTTGAGGCTCTCATTTCTATCTTAACTCTCTCCATCAATAAAGAAAAAATTCTCTTTAACATGAAATTCTGATAGCTTGTACATGCTCTGTACCCAGTGTAATTTTACAAAGTCTACTTAAAATTCACCAGCTTATCAGAATTTTGCATTTGGAAACAATGTGGTACCCTCTCTGGCCTTTTAGATATTCAGAGATCTTCCATCTCTATTCTGTCTCTAAAGGAAAAGTCATTTTTGCCCACTGATCTTTTGCACAGGGAAATGGAAAAGGCTGAGGAGGGGAGGTAGATAAATAGGGAACAGGTATCTGAGCCCAAGAAGAGGGAAGGGGGGTGGAGGTGGAGGGGAGGTGTTTTTAAAGAGCTGTTTGTATTTCTCATTGTCCTGGTCTGGTTTTTTTCTGGTTTTGATTGGTAGCGGATTAAATTGATTAAATTTGGTTTTCCCGAAATTGAATGTTTTGCTCATGACCATAACTGAGGAGTGATCCCTCACTGTCCTTATCTCAACCCATGAGGCCCTTTGTTATCTTTTCTTTTCCCTACCCCACCATGATGGGGAGGAGTGAGCAAGTGGCTGCTGGTGCTTTGTTCTCAATTGGGCTTGAAATCGTAATAGGGAGTGAAAAAAAGGACCATCCAAGAGAAGATTATAAAGAAGATGGAAGACAGCAGAATATCTGCCAAATATATGTTACAACAGAGAGGAGTGAGATGAGAAGAACAGGTGGAGAGATATCAGTGAGGAAAGCATAAGAAGCAAAACAGCGTGAGCCTAGAAGATACTCACAGGAGGTGAATGACACAGTTAGAGGAAGAAAATGAATGGAGGAATGTGCAGGGGAGTTGAAAATACTAAGGAAGCATGTTAAATAGAAAAGTGATGAACTGGAAAGCAACTACATTAGGAGACAGGACAAGACGAAGTTGTGTTCTCCCTCTCTGAATGGTTGTCTTGTGCATCATTTCCAAGTTGAGCTCCCTACCAAGTTCAAAGACATTGGTTAGAGCTCCCTCCAGAGGCAAACAGTAAAGAGATCTTGCATATTATTATTATACAAACAAACTACATAGATGATTGGGAATATCACAAGGTACTTCAGCCCTACCTGGACTCTTACAGTTCGCGTGATCTTCCAAGAGCTTATTTCACACCTGCCTTTGTGGCAAAGAGTGAAGCCAAATGCAGCCAAACTGGAACAAAATTGAAACCAGGAACACAGACCAAGCAAGAGGACATCTGAAGTGGGTCTTGGAGATGAGACAGAAGCAAGGAAAGAAGCGTGATCTGTGGGGAACAGACTTTCCAGTATCAGTACTTTCTTAGTCTGCTCCATACCAGTCTTGCACCCTTTCATTGTTCATGGGGATTCCATCCCCTCACAGTCCAGGTTAAGACAAGGTAGCTAGAAAACTTACAGGAAAAGTAGAAGTTTAGGTCTCCTTGAGCTATAAGCACCTCTCTACTCTCTGTTTTTCTACAAACAGCATCAGCTCCTGAAGGCATCATGACAAAACATGAAGACAACATGGTTTTTTTGTAGTAGTTTCAGTCAGCTTCTCTCTACTTCAACAGGCATCAGAGAACACAGTAAGGGAAGTGCCACTGAAAGGAAGTACCCCAAGAAAAACCAAGGTTGTCATCCAGATTCTGTCCTTCCTGGATTTGTCTGTTAGTGCTAGAAGAGGACTGAAGAGAGCTGGAATAGTGGTATTTGACACTCTCCTCCCTGAGGAGGCATTTCAGCCTCTCCTCTCCCTTTTAGAAAAGGAGTCAAACTCCCTTTGGATTCTCCTACACACAGCTGGAACTGCAAGCACGTTCAAACCTGAATTTCGTGCTCTGAAATGTTTGTATTTAATCTGGCACATGCAGTTTCTCCTACAAGGTATGAACAAACACTACAGAAGACTGCAGCATAAGCATAGGTAGCTATGCTTTTGTCTCATATTAGGTGACACTACAGGATTACATTCCAGTTTATCTAGCAACATTTTGTAATCTACTTCAAGATGTATTAAAAAGAATCTGAAAAGCAAATCTCATTAATAGTCAAATGACTCCCAGTAATTTGTCTAGAGGCTGGGCTCAAAATTGTACTTTCAGCCTCTAACAACAGACCTTCTATAACAGTGAGGGTGATTTCACTCTACTGTGAAACTGAATTACTTATTCTGGTGGAAGAATAGTCAAGGAATAGTCTTGACTCGAGAACAAAAATGAAGAGAATAAAAACTAGGATAAATGAGAAAATGAGGCTGGGAAGGTGGTACGGGCTGTAAAGGTAACAACACTTTGGATAGGTGACACATATAGGGAAGGAGGCAGAGGTTAGGAGAGAAACAGTGTGTTGCAGTGGGAAAAAAACCTGATTTGTTGACACTTGATAGCTTCAAACCATACTATTTTTTAGTTCAGTGGACACTTTAACAGCTGGACATAGCCTGGAATACAGTTCTCTCCATCTGGAAAAGGAAGATGACCATAGGTTGTTTTGGAGCTGAGGCATGGTATTCATCTTAATTTATTTGATGGGAAATATATTTATGAGCTTGCCAAGGTTCTGTTTTCCTCATAATTCCTAAACTCAGCCAGGAAGAGCGTTTCTTCAGTGCTGTTCTTTAGGATTTATGATTTTTAACTTCTTGGCTACAAGCAAGGAACTGCTACTGTCATCACCTCTCCTCCTGCTATCACTGTGGATGCAAATGAAGCACCCTCTTAGCAGTGTGGTGCTACTGCCTGGGGGATGTTTGTGGTTCCAGCCTGAAGGGGACTTCACACCAATCATCCACCTGTCTGGACATGCTTCTGTCCAGCCCACAGCAGTGAGAAGAGTTGAACCATCCCATAAAGGTAATCCTGGAGGGGAAGAAACTGGCAACCCATGTTTCATTCTGTGTGCAGGCTACTGGTTTCACATATCCCTGCCTGTTAGACTGGAGTGCTTCAAAATACAAAGTAGGCAGAAACAAGTATTGAAACAAGTACAGCTCATAGTGACTGTGTGAAGATAATCCTTCATCTGTTGGCATACAGCCTTCACTTTGTATTTCATTCAGGAAAAACATACTGCCAATGCTGGCCAAATAAAATTCCCTTGTTCACTGTCAGTAACAGAACTGACAAGATGTTGAATATGCACTTTTGCCAAGTTCTTTAGCACCATAAAGGGCTCATAAAGGGCTTCAAGAATTCTTCTGTAGTGCCAAATCTTCTGTTGGTCACATCTTGCTAATTTGTGCTGGCTGGTGTGAAGTCAGTCAACCATGGCAAAGAACGACTTAAAGAACTGAAAGAGTAGATGCAGCTGAATAAATTACTGGAGGATTGGAGCAAACACCACCAGAAGAAAACATGTCATGAAAAAGACACATTAACATGTTGCTGCCAACCAATGGGCTTAAAAAGAAGAATTTACCCAAGTGTTGTGTCTGCTCCCTGTTGTCATTTGACTTCCAGTCTTGGCTGTAGTATGAAACACTCTCCACACTTGGCTGATGAAGCCACTCCTCTATTTTCATCTAGAGGGCTGAAATGCTGCCTCTTTCAGTGGGTAAAACTCTGAACTGTCTTGCCAGGTGTCAATGATAGAGTTATAGCTAACAAATCTGATCAGTCTGAGGGGATGTTACCTCTGAACATATCATTTGCTTCTCTAGAAAGCCTCTTCCATGAGCTTCTTTTAACATCTGCATCCACTAGTCTCCTGGAACAGATTGAAAGAGCTCTAAGCCTATCTCCACAAATGCAACTATGGCTTATGAGAAAGTGTTCAGACCTTTACTCAGAGACTTTAGACTTTGCTTCAGGTACTTTCCCTGTAAATCCTCTTTCCAGTTAGCAATAAATAAGGCTCAATTCTAAATCTTCCCTTAATGCCTTTATTTCCTACACAACAGGAGAAATTTACCAAGAAAAGAAGAAAGAAAGGTTAACTTTTTGTAGGTACAGTCCTCAGGATGCAACTGTCTGGAAAGCATCTTTCTGGGTAGTGATTAATCACATCAAGAGAGAAGCAAAAACCTTATGGCATGTAAAAAGGAATTCACACGCATAAACCATCTTGCAGAGGAAGTCTTCCCTGAACCTGTGGAGCACCATTTCCTACCTAGGAATGGCACAGAGCTGGTAGGGATGTGGCTTCATTGTGCTCCCAAAGACAAGCTTTGTATTGGCTTCTTTCACTCCTTCTGGCAGAGTGAATGTGAATGCCTGTAACAAGGTGGAAAAAATAATGAAGAGTTCCATCCTCGCCATCAGCTCCCCCATGCACACACGGTGCCCTGTGAAAAGATAGAAGTCAATCAACCAAAGCATTTCCATCACACTCTTCTTCCTGGTTAGGCTTTTCACTTGCTTCCTTGTTTCCTGCAGGCTTTGTCCTTCTCTTTTAACTGACTTTGTCATTTAATGATACAGACTGGCTGCTTGTGTTTCCATCCACAATCTCCATATCTACAGCAAGCAACAAGACGTTACAGAAATGATCACCAGGACTAGACAGAGCACTATGTAGTTTGCTGCTACTATTTTGATTACAGGATCTCTCCTCTAAGAGAAACTTGTCTATGTCTCATTCCTTCTCTTCCAATCTTTTCCACGTACAATTGAGCTTCTTGATTCCTTGTCACCTTTAAACAGTCAAATGTGTTTATATATCTCTTTGTAGTTGCCTTCCCAGCTCTGCTGGGGAAAATATGGGTCTTAAGTTGTCATCACAGGGGGTAGATAAAACTCTATTCAGTGCACATACCTATTGAAAATGGTAAGAATGCTTCTCTGTTTACAAAGTTTCCATCTTTATCCAGAAAGTGACCTGGGTTGAACTTGTCCGGTGTGTCCCATTTTCCAGGGTCAGTCAGAACAGAGTCAATATTTGATAAAATTACGGTGTTCTGTAAAAAAAGGAGCAGGGGCTTCAATTCTGATTGTTCATATTCATCAGATAAGCAAATAATAACAAAGGAACAAAGAATCTAAAGTCCTGATTTTTTCAGAAAGTGAGATCCAGCTTTAACATGTTTCTTAAGAAGTTTAAACTTTTGACACTATTACTTGCTGCCAATGCAATCAATAGCAGAAATGGTTAGGATTTTAAAGTCCATGTTTTTAAAGTGTGTAATTTTCATTTTTCCTGTGGTCACCAAGTATTTTCATCACTTGTTCAGCATTTGACTGACAGAATACCCTGAGTGTCAGTTTAATTTTTCCCCATTTTTACATGATAACCTCTGTAAGGCTAGAATTGCTTTGAGCAGATCCAGGAAAAAAGGAGTGCAAGCGAACCTCCATGGAAAGCAGTGAGGGGTGAATATTCAGAGACAAGCTCTCATGCACCTTTCAGTTACAAAACTGGAAGTTACTTCAGTTTCATTATAACATTGGCAACGTTCATAATAATATTTTAAATGCAACTTTCACATTTGAAAGTTTGTGATATGAAAATACTTTCAAATTGGCAAATTTTTCAGTTAAAGCTATTTTCCACTTTGGAAGGGTGTCTGTTAACCAAGAAGCCATTTTGACAAGGGACACGCTTGAGATTGATGCAATCAATATGTTTATAGCCAGTCACCATTCAAGGGTTTTCTGTCAACAGAAATAATGATCTGAGAACCTACTGTGGCTTAGGACAAAGTGCATATTTCCTTGCCTTAGAGACAGTCAGAACGTAGGGGCATTGCCAGAACCAACAGGACACAAGAGTTCATAGACCCAGTCGGGAAAAGACTCAAAAGCCTTTCTAAATTAATCTAATGCAGCAAAGACCTGCTGATATCAGCAGTTCTCAATCATAGTTGCTTTTCAACCAAACAAGCAATTAAATAAAAAGAAACTTTAAAAAGGCAACATTTACAGAATTACTAAGTGGTTCGGGAATCATTGAGGAGGCTTCTGTTTTAAAAATTTACATTAAATTAGCTTTTAAAACAGCTACAAGTGTCCCAGATGTCAGATATTCAACTATACAGCATATTTTTACCTTTGGAACAGGAAATCCCAGCAGCTCCGTGTCCTTCACGCTCTGTCTGGGAAGTGCAATTAAGACTATATTGCTGTATCGCTGGATCTCATGAATGACAGCGTTTGTATAGGGCACCTTTTTTCTGTCCTCGTAGCAAATTAAATGAGAACGACCCAAAACAGCATCCAGCTCCTTCTGGACTTTCTCTAAAGAGGAATATTTGTCTTTAAACATGCATCAAACATCAACTCTGTACTCATGTTTCAGAGAATCATAAAATGGTAAGGTTGGAAGGGACCTTTAGAGATCATCTACAACAATCCCTCTGCAGAAGCAAGACCACCTAGATCAGGTCACACAGGAACATGTCCAGGTGGGTCTTGAAGACTTCCAAGGAAAGAGACTCCACATCCTCCCTGCGCAGCCTGTGCCAGGGCTCCCTCACCTCAACAATGAAATAGTTCTTTCTTATGTTTAAATGGAACTTTTTGTGTTTCAGCTTCATCCCATTACTCTTTGTCCTGTTGCTAGATAACATAGAAAAAAGGGATGCCCCAACCTCCTGACATCCACTATTTAGGTATTTGTAAATGTTAATGAGATCTCCCCTCTTCTCCAGACTAAACAGCCCCAGTTCCCGCAGCCTTTCCTTGTATGAAAGATGTTCCAGTCTCCTGATCTTGGTGGCCCTGCACTGGACTCTCTCCAGAAGTTCTCTGTCCCTCTTGAGCTGAGGAGCCCAGAACTGGACACAGGACTCCAGATGAGGCCTCACCAGGGCAGAGCAGAGGCAGAGCAGAACCTCCCTCGACCTGTTGGCCACACTCGATCCAACAACATGAAAAAGACATTTTATAACATAGGAATGCCTTCAAATTCCCATGCAGATGGCCTGAACAGGATCTGGCACTGAAGTTGTTTGCATGTTGCATACTCAAGTAACAGTTTAAAAGTAATGGTAGCAGACAAAGGCCACCTGTAAGAACATTTTAGTTCCTGTTATGGTTTTTGCTGGTAATTGATAAAAAAACTTCTTTTATTAATGATGTTTAGAGTCAGGGAATCAACTGGAAGATCAAATATTAATCATGCAGTAAGAAATCAGTTTATTAACTGGTCAAGGATTGTTCTTTACTCAGAACCACACAGATTTTTCTTGCCATCTACAGATGGCTTAATCACTCTTCTGTAATTCTCTGCCTTGGGAGGCACTTACACAAATTAATTCTTCTCAAGCACTGTTGTTTTTTTTTAACTTACAATCTCCGTTGAAATGGTAATTTCTGATTAATGTATGAGCAGAAATGGTCTAACTAAGAATGCAGCCTTTATCACTGCAGCCCCATTGACCCTATGCATCAGGAAACTGAAGACTGTTTTAATATATCCTGGGCAAGTGAAAGGCCATACAGTGAAAATGCAGCATGTGCAATCCAGTCTCAAATTCTAGGGGTTCTGAAGAAGTAACAACAATGAGAGATCCTTTCTTCTTACCACTTCCACCATTTTCTTCTTGCCAGTGCTTTTTTTTCTTCCAGCTGTGCCTGATATCCAGCTTACACTTTCAAGTATGAGAACTTTGAAGTGATTTGTATACCTTTCAGTTCTTTCCATCCTGCACCTTCTGACTCTTCCTTTTCACTTATTTTACCCTGCCAATCTTTGTCTTTCTTCTGTGAATATCACTATTAAAAGCGTATACTTTCAAGCTGCTCATCTCCATCTTTTTGTCCTTTTTTATGTCGATATCCACATTTGAAGTGTTAATTTTCATGGAATAACCACACATATGAGCAGCCCAGAAGCACATCAAAGAGCAGCAGTCATACGTTGGAAAAGATGACCTCAGTGGAACTCTCATCATTATTGACAGTGGAGGGGCAATGATGCAATTTATCTCATCCAAGACTGAACTCCTTCATCTGATCAGATGGATCACATCCTGCATTTTGTATACATCTCTTAAAAACAAAACAACTCATAATGACCAGCCTATATGTTACAATAGATACAATAAGAAACAGATCCATGCAATGTACTTGATTCATACCCTAGCAAGTACTTCCTCCACTATTCTTTGAACAAGTTCTACTGCTATTTGAACATGTGTAATTTCTAAAAGTTGCAGGACTGTTTGAGTGTGCTTACCTTGAACATCAGGATAAACCACCATGTAAAGCAATGCCCAACATAAAGTGGTGGCTGTAGTTTCTGTGCCTGCCAAAAAGAGGTCAAAAATTGTCTGGATCAAGTTTTCTTCATCATAAGTAGCATCAGCATCTCCTTTAGTCTGCAAATATGAATGGGAAAGATCAAGGCACAGCAGACAAAAAAAAAAAAAACAAGTAAACCACCTTGCATCACAGGAATATTTACTGATGGGAAGNGAAAAGGAAAAGGAAAAGGAAAAGGAAAAGGAAAAGGAAAAGGAAAAGGAAAAGGAAAAGGAAAAGGAAAAGGAAAAGGAAACTTTCCTAATAATATGAAGACATATTCTAACATTCTCCAGTACATTTGTCAGTTCATTCTGGTCACATCCACATTTTGTTCTTCAGCCATGAAGTTACTAATTGTACATACTTTCTACTCCTGCTGTAAATCCATAACAGTAACTTCCAGCTATGCCTTAACCACATACAGATCTGTTATCGTTGTGGTTATAGATAACTTACCTGTAAATATTTTTACATTATTACTTCATCCTCCTGCCATCTCGTAGAATCAGCTTTTATTTTTAATTCATCTACCTATAATCTTTTTGATGGAAAATTTTGTATTTCTAAATTTATATTAGACATGCTTATAATCAAAGGAGCACTTAAAATCCCTTGTTGTTAGCAGAGCATAAAAAAAGAGTTCAGAGATACTCACTTTATCTATCTCTTCCAAATAGTAATCAATAAAATCCTGATTTTCATCTGGTTTTCCATTTTGTTTGTGGCTTTCAACTTCCTTTGCTAGTAGAGCATTGACAAAATTTATGCTGGCTACCACCCGTTTACATGGTTCCAGGAAACAGCCTGCAAACCAGGGGAACATTTCAAATACCTATAAAAGAGAGGTTTTAGATACGTGGAATTATTGACAGTAGCAAAATAAACTTTAATCCTAACACAGGTACTGGAAAAAGCAAATGAAAGACTGTGATGACTGCATCTTCACCAGCACATTGAAGGGACAGTGCCCATCCCACAATTCATTGAAGCCTTTCTGAATCCCATTTTTCTCTGGAGGAGAATTTCTCTTAGTTCTATGCTATAAATTTTCCATTGTGATGTATAAAGAAGAAATGAAGTTTGTCTGTACCCCAATTCTTTGCTAGGCTCAATATCAGTAGCAAGGACCTCATAGAAAACATGCCCTTGTTCTCAGTTTTATCCAGCATACATATATCTCTCTCATCACTAAGAAAACGTAGATCCAGGCTGAATTGCTGAACACACTTGCTAACTGAAGATAGAAATATCCAACCTCAGGCTTATTTTTTTACTGTAGGATGCTGTAATAGTCAAGGGGATTTCATTCAGAGTTACCTTCTCTTAGGGAAGAAGCAAACAGCCCACATCTGTGTCCTACACAAAACAACTTGATGAAGCAGAGTTACTGAGCCATGGAGAGTCTCTCCTCTTTATTAATTGGTCTAAACCTATTCACATATTTGCACTTACACCATTACAGAACCACATCTCAGCAGAAAAGAAACAAAATGCTTTTTACATTAATTCCATTCCCCTGCTTCATTTGCCTTTCTTCTTTCCCCTTTTACAGATTGCAACATGTTCTTCCAGCTTACAGAATTATTGCTTAAATTATGCATTAGGTCGTAACTCTAGGGCTCAACTATTTAAATGGCAGTTGCATTACAAAGATTTATCTTCCCCCAAACCTGTTCAGATGCCTGGCTTGTATTTCCTCTAGATCCTACTGCATAATTTTGCTTAAAACTACCTGTCCACTTAGCAGGAAAATAGATTAGTATAGACCATCATCAAAGGATTGTGCATCACTGTGAAAGCACTGTGGAAAGCAGGACAGAGTGAAATATTGGACTTGAATGTTTTTGTTGGCTGTGGATACGCTGATGAGAGTTTTTAAGAACAGCTTATACAAATAACTACTGAGAGTAATTTGGAAAGAGATAATTCTGTGTTTACCTGGGTTTGACCATTGTTTAGGAATCATTCTGGGAGAAAAAATCATTAAGTAGGTTTGTTGGGTTTTGTTGTTGTTTCGGGGTTTTTTTAAACCAAAAGTAGCAAATTAGTCCTCAAATTCTCTAAGACCTTGATGACAACAGTTTCCAGTTACTAAGAGATGGTAGAAAACCTTGCTTCCCATTCAGAAGTGGTTAATGATAAAACTGCCCTTGTTTGAGGCAGCCTGCCCCACTGTTTTTGCAGCTGCAGTCACAGCTTCACCCAGAAGAGAGACAGCATATTTTGTGTCAAGTGGACCACGTGTGAAGGGAGGAGCTGCTGCCTTGAATGGAAACAAATATCATCCAGCAGTTAATGGAGAGTGACCTCCAGTGTGTATCACTCAAGCCTCATAAGGACATGCAGTGATGGTACAGGTGTGGCTGCTAAAAACCACAGGAAAAAGCCACCATTAAGCAACTTCATGATACATTACATTTGTGCAAAACAGTTGCTCTACTTAAATTTTTATGAAGTCAGCAGTGAAGGAAGCAATAAAGACACATTTTACTCTTGACATTTGTTGACAGTCATAACATTTCACGTGGGGAATAAAGATGCTTTGTCAGAATTCAACAGCAACCTATTTCAGAGCCTGTCAGGTGTTTTAACCTATGTTTTATTACTGAGTTTCAAACACTGGAATTGTACAGGTCATGCTTTTGCAAGAAAGTCCTTTGTACATCTCCCAGACACATAGCAAGACTATATGGTTCCATCCCTGTCCACTAGACATGAGACATTTCTGCGCTATAATGAATAATTAGCAATTCAAATAAGTTCTGGATGTACAGTTATGATGCAAACTCCAGTAATTCCAGGTGCTCTAGCACTTTTTTGTTGTTGTTATAAAAGTAACAAGGAAGTTGCCTTTTTCATTGTCTATCTATATACAGCAAACAAATGAAGGAAAAAAACCCATTTTACTCACAAAAAAGTAGCAGCTGTTCCCAAATGCTGTTATGGTATCAATGGATTCGATCAATTGGTGAAAATTTTCATCATCTCTAGAGAAACGGTGTCCAAAAATCACAGAACAAATCACATTTGAGACTGTGTGAACCACGGAAACAGTGGGATCCAGAGGATTTCCTGCAAACACAGGGAACAACATTCACAGTTAACACTTGCTGTTCCTGCTTTTCCCAATAAAAAAGGAGAGCTAATCACATTTTAGAAACATTTCTGTCATGAAATAGATAGCTGGATTGCAACTTATTGGTAAAAGGTACAAGTAGAAAGTGAATTTGGATATTTAAAAAACACTATGGGTTAAAAAAAGGCAAGACTGCCAGTGGGAATGGAAGTAGTAGGAGTAGTAGTAGTTATAAAAATATCCAGATTTCACAGAAGCTTGGCATCAGTAGATCTCATGTTTAGCAATAACCAAGGTACAAAAAAGGTCAGCTGAGACTTTGCATGAACAAGAAGTTGAACTGCAAAGAGAACCACTTTCTGTTCTCTGCTCATAGCCTTTACACCAAAAAAACAGTATAATTGAGCACACCTACAGATTCACTCTGCTATTCAGCAGCATACTGGGAACAGAGCTCCTCTCTCACCAAGGAGGCTACCACAAGCTATGGGAGAGCAGCTTTCCCCACAGTGCTTGCCAGATCAGAGCCATAGGGTTGTGCATCTTTGGCAAAGCTTTTACTATTTCATGCCTTTGCTTTCCTGCAGAGGAATTTGAGGTGTTGTGACACGTACTGTGTTACCATTTGCTGTTGCACTGATTCTGTGACCGTGAGTAGTGTAGAACTAAGAAGTAATAACACTAGTGGACAAGGACTGTGGAGCTTCAGCTCTAACTTCCTCCTGTAGCTTTCACATGCATCACTTCTGCAAGAAAGTGTCTTGTGATACAGACCTTTGAGACTCAGCTCTGTGTGTCCACTTTAGATCCATTTGCGTAATCAAATAGTGTCAAAAGCTACAGATGACCCATTCTTCAGCAAAATCGCCCATTGCACAGACTGATCTGCACACTGAGTCACATACCATTCGTTTTCTGTAAGTATTCCACCAGGTGACAAGCCTCCTCTTGCAGCCGGTGCTCCTGGTGTTTTTTCCCGACTCCCATTTTCCTCATGGTTGTGAGCCCAAAACGCCTCTGTTGCTTCCAGATCCGACCATTAGAGAACATAACACCTAGGATCATGATGAACTAATTCCACTACTGCTTTATAAATGAATGAGTTGACGCAGTTAATGTGCCAAAGAAGCTTCTCCTTCATTCTGCTGTTTTCCAACGTTTTAGAGCAGACAATGAGCGTTCCTCATTGACTCCTTTCTTCTAGCTCAGCAATCTACTTCTTGTAGAGAAGCTCTTAAAAAAGCTGCATTCTGCTATTGTTGTTATGACAGAATTTGTTTTAAAGTTGCATAAAAACTCATTGAAATATTAAGCTTTTTTTCCACAGTACATTAAGGGCCTTGAGGGTTTAAATCCGTTTCCAAAACTAGGGTTAGAACACATAGAAAGAATCTGTGAAAATAATAATTACCATTTCCATGAGTCAAAGTCTCAAAGACATGTCCTATTGGCCTTCCAGAAACGTCTTCAGCATGGACAGTCAGACCTTCCTTCACTGCCTGAAACCCTTGCAAGACAACTAATGGAGTGTTTGAAGCCCATAAGGTGAAGACATTACCATAAATTTTGGCCATCTGTAGAACAAAGCAGCATTAGAACAACAGGGGTGAGGAACAATACATTTAAATCAAACAAGATGAACCAGATCTTTTCTCTTAGCAGACACCTGAGGGATGATTGACCTTGAGAAGAGAGCATCAAACCTATTCTTACATATCATACAACTTGAAGGCAGGTTTGTATCTAAAGTCTCATTTACTAAAGATGTTCCTAAAATGTCAGACAGTCAATGCTGTCAACATCTGTGATGTTATTTATTGCCTGACTTACAACTCAAACTCATTGCAGTGAGTTTCCAAACTCATGAATCCTTACATGTTTCTAAGAAGAAAACATTAGCTCATGAGTTTTACATGAACCATGTGCAGATTCTCTTGTGTTTAAATCGTAGCAAAAGCAGCTGAGGAAACAAGTAAAGCAGGAGTCACCCTCTCCATTCCTGCTCAGCTGTGATAGCCTTGTCCTCACAGTGCTATGCACAAAGATGTCACCAGCAGTGCACAGGACAGTCCTTGCCCTGGCTGGAGAATTAGAACCTGGAAGAGTAAAAGGCTGCAGGAAATGCAACAGTGTGTGGCTCAAAAGGAACAAGTGTGTGGGGCAGAGTCATCAGGGAAGCGTGGGGAGTTGCCAACATATCCTAAGAACTGCAGGACCAGAGGAGTACAAAATTTTGCTGCCTGGGAGCAAACAAGAGGGAACAGATATAGACATTGAGCAAAAATGTATACACATGTGCTTGCACATTGCCCTTAGTCCTTCCAAAACTGAAATTAATACATGGCTTTTGGAATCTTGGGATAAGCAAAACCACTCTTCAGGTTTGAGAGGTCAGAAATAGATGAAAATACAACTGACATGCACCATCTACAATTTTATGCCTTGGAGCCACACTGCTTTGCAACTTGGGAGAAGAGAACTGTCAGGAAAGGGAAGAACAAGGGAAAAGAAAGGTTGAGAACAAAGAGTGGAAGTGAGGTGTTATTTAAGTGTTAAATATTTAATATATATGTATGAAGAACATAAAACTCTAGGATACAAACTCCAGAAGTGCTGTGCATTACAACTGGACTTAGAAAAGGGTCTGAGCGTAGGCACACAATTAATTAGTTCATCCACTTAACAGCTTAATCAGGCTCAGCAGACTGAAATTTCCTGTAAAAATCTGACCAAACTCTACGTCAGAACAAAAGTTATTCTAAGATCTTTTGAAAAATCTATTGAATAAGAAAATGCACCTTTTCTAGACTGGAAACACATATGCTCAGTTGCTTTTTCATGAGGTTATTCAGAAACTGCAAGTGTGACAACAGTCAAAACACATAGATGCAAAAGACTGGACAGAATTAAAGACTCTGCCTTAAAATGTATCTTTTTTTCCCTGTGTGTAAGACAGGACTATTATCATCACTCCTGTTTTGTTCATATGCACATATGGTTTTAATGGCACAATTCATAGTAAGCTGGAATTTTTCCTACCAAGAAACAGCTATTTTAAGGATCCCTAGCTACCTCAACATTTACACAATCGAGATTAAATCCCTCCCTAGCAGTCCAAATAAGACTGAATTCAACACTCACACTTACTTTTCAATCAGCTTATGGGTTCAGTAATTAATTGCCTGAAAATACATACTTTTTTAAGGATCTCATGATGAATTTGGAAGTTCATCTGCAGCAGATTTCCAAAGAAGGGGTATGGAGTTGGTCCAGGAGGATATCGTCTTCGGATCCATTGCAATCTCAGAAACTCCATAAACAGCAGAGTCACCACAGAAACTACCAGCATCAAGCTTACTGCTAACATTTCAGTTCCAATTGACAAGGTTATGTTGTCTCTGAAAAACTGCGTTGTAAGCTGAGGATAGATCCACTTTGTCTTGCTTTGCTGGGACCTCACTGAAAAGAAAAAAAGATAATGAAGCTTCTGTGCCTCAATCCTTCCCCCTTTATTATTTCACTTTACTTTCCCATCCTAGGGAATGAAGTGCTCTTATTGCTAAGCCTATATGACACCATCCTAGGGAATGAAGTGCTCTTATTGCTAAGCCTATATGATACCATTCCATTGTATTGCAGCTACAAATCTGTTGGTGGTCAGCTCTCCAAGGGATACAATATGTAAGTTAATCATATGCCTCCTTGTGTCATGGCAATTGCTATGACAAAAAAATCTCTGCCCACAGCACTGGTTTCTTACAAAAAACCCTTGCAACAACAGAGAAATAAATCTTTTAAAATCCTGCAAAGTCCTAGTGACCCAGTAGAAACCAACTTTTCTTCAGTCCCTTCATCTGCCTTGCAGCTAATTTCCTCTGCCTTACCTGCAGTGGGAGTAAAGATGATGTACATCTGTCTGCACAAGCTTCTTTCACAAGTGCTCTCATGCAACTGAGCAGCTCCACTTGGGAGCTGGGGATTGCTTTTCCTTTATGGAGGTAGAACCTCTGCCTCTGAAAACGGGGGCATTTTGGACCCTACAGCTTTGGCACTTCCTAGGGACTTGCTGAGGAGCAGTTCTACCTTAGGCTCAGCTTCCCTGGCTTACAACAGGATCATGTGGCACTCTGGGAAGCCACCCTGATGGTTTAGTTGCTCACATGCTAAACTTCCAGAGCTGGTATGGCTGAAAAGTACAGTTGTGAGGTCTTAAGCAGGTTGGTTCAGTCCAGAAGTGAGGCAGAGAGATAACACACAGTCTTGCTTGCCAGTGATTTAACTGAGAGTTGACATCAGAAACACTAAATTTTCCACTTCAGAGACCACTTCTGTGACTCATATGTGTGAGGAAACACCAGCTGCAGGTGCCCAGCTCCTGCATGCAGAGGGGCAGCATCAAGACTGGTATCACAACATCAACATCCAAAGAGCCCACAGCCACGTTCAGGGGCAGAGCTGCTGTCCTGCAGATTCTCATGTCTCCAACCCTTCCTAGTCAGCCCAGCTGCAAGAGCCCAGTCCACCAGAGTGATGCTCAAGGGCAGCCTGCAAAGCCTTTTGCACTGGATGGTGGCAGTGGGAGACTTCAAGAGGCTCAGCCCAGGCTCCATTTGAGCTCAGAATGGGCTCTGCCAGGCTCCATGCAGTGTCTGGCCCAGGACACCTGTACTGCATGGGCTGTAAGAACATACAGGTGATGCTTTTTTCCCAGTGTCATTACTCTCCCAAGGTGAACAAAAAAAGTAACAGATTCCCCATAAATTGCTGGGAGAAGGCATGGGAATGTCCTCACGGCCCCTGAGGCTCACCTGCCCAACTCACTTGCAGCCTCAGATGGCCCCTCCATCCCTTCTGAGCAACCCTGACTGGCTGCTCTGCATCTTTCATGGCTCTGCAGGCTCACTCTGACTTTACCACACATTTTAGCCATGTTGTGGTGATTGCACCTTGCAGCTTAGACAAGAACTGTTTGCATTTAGAAAGGCAGCTGCCAAACTCCTTTGCTATGCCTTTGAGAGAAGATGTTAAAGGGGATACGATTTCCTTTCCTCTTCAGACAAGATGGTGCTGGAGGACAGGGTAGAGGGAAGCCAGATAAGATACATGTAGTTGCCATAATAGTGATAATTGAATGCCTGGGGAGGCAGGGGTTAGAGCTGGCTGACAGCTCAGCAGAACAGAAAGGTCTCCTTCTTATCAGGGAATCCTCCTTTCCTTCTCTCTGGTTCATGCTCTTCTCCCCACTTTCTTTCATCTCTGTTAATGACACGGATTTCGGATATTGCTGAGGTTTTTATCCACTCAAAGAAACACCATCAAAGGCATTAGCAAAAGTGACTTGGTTCCCTCTATTACTTACATAGTAGGAAACATAAAAGAAAATCACATTAGAACCGGTTCAGAATGATGTTCACAGAGATCAGAGATGCAGAAAGGTAAGGGAGACCCTCTCACTGAGTCATGGGGTTCAGAGTGGACACCCTTGCTTTCTAAACTCCTCCTCAGAGAGGAGCCTAGGTGCAACTAGGTCCAGTCTTAGTCCTAGACTTGGTCAATGGTTTATGGCTAAAGGATTAGATGTGCACACTCCATCCTGTCTATTTATTAGCTGTCAACATTTCAGCATGCTCATTCCCAATTCACTTACTGAGCACTTGATGTAGTAAGTGATCTCTCTCTGTCCGGTGTTGGTTTGCTCTGAACTTCAAACCTCGAGTTTCACAAAGCAGACTCTGAAGAATATAAATCAAAGTGCATAAAATCAAATAATTTAATAGCACAGTAGAAGGACCAGCTTGAGCTGGGTGCCTCCAGGCAGAGGGAGGGACCCAAAGAAATAAATCCCTGGGCAATTATACCCTTACAGACTATTCACCCAGCACTTTATCTTCTTTGGAGCCTATACCAAACTGCTGCTCATTTGCTTAAGGAGATATCAAGTGCATCCATCACAAGGTCTCAGAGAAAAGGACCCACTTGTTCTCTGCTTAGGCTTTTGAATGGAAACATGCCATGGCCTGTGCCCTGCCAGACTCATGGCAGCTTATCTGTACCCTGTTACTTATCTTCCACACCCCAAATTCAGTTTCAGGAATAATCTCCACCTCTCACTCACAAAGCAATGGCTGCTGTGGTGTCACAAGGCAAATGCTGTAGGCAGGTGTTCAGAGAGGGGGTTTGCTCTCCCAGGCTAATAACAGCATTTCAGGACATGTCCCCTGTCTCACCTGTCTGCTGCCCTACCCTGAGGAGTGATGCTAACAAAGCATAGCTTTTTAGATACTGTCAACAGATAAACTGGTAGTAGATGCATGCAAACAAAACTTGACTTTTGAGGGGCACCAACAGCTCCTGTGACTTGTAGGGAGACAAGTCTCCAGCTCTGGATTCATGGCAGTTCTTGCTGAGAGGACCAGCCTACTCCCTCCTCCTCTTCACTCCTCCTGCATCAGCTCACCACTGGCTGCTTAAGGACACAGCATGGGCTGCAAACAAGAAGAAACACTCTGTAGGAGCTGCCTTCTCTGAAAGGCACCTGCCAAAACTGGGATAGAAAGGATCCTGCACCCAGCACCTTTCCTGCCAATCTGAAGTACCTGCTTGGTACCGTCCAGGGTCTCTGCCTGATAGTAGGACATATGTGAGCATGAGAGGAAAGATGTGCTCCTCTGCTCTCTCCCTTATCTGAGCAAAGGCAGGTGTCTTCTCAGAGAGGAGGAGTATCACTGTGACTGCCCCTTAACTCAGACACTGATCTTTGGGTTGTACTGCTAACAAGCAGTGAGAGCAGCCACATTCATAGTCCCTCCAGAGACCTGAGACCAATGTCTTCACCTCACCAGAACCCTCATGTGCCATCCCCTAAAGTCAGGCCTGGGAAAGCAGTACCTCTGCTCAGGCTGGAAGCACATCCCCTGGCACATAGGGGATGCTGAGGCTGGTTGGGGTGGGAAACATGCAAAAAGTGAGGTTTTGAGTTACCTCAGTACCTCAAAACATAAATCCTCGTGCTCTGAAACGAGTACCTGAAGTTAGCATGTATTTGTGACAGTTTTCACTGTAATTCTTTATATCTTGTTTTCTGGTCTTTCGTGTGTGTGTGTGTGTTCTCTGTTGCAGTCCTATTTGTCTGAGTTTTCTGCTCTTCTAAGCAAGGCTGCAGCTCACAGCTGTCCCATGCCTTGGAGCTCCTGCTGATGCTTTCCTCTCCCGGGCTGTGAGAGCACTAGCGTCTCCTCCAGAGGAGAACTGATCTTGGGCAGCTCACAGAAGTTTATCTTCTCATGACAGGCACCAAGATGGGGTTGAGTGATCAGTGGTGTATAAAATTAAGCAAGTCTGAGCCTTATTCCAGTGACACTTTTGTTTTGCTCAATTCCCACCATGGCCAGCCTCAGCATCCCCCATGCGCCAGCAAGTGTGCTCATCCATTTAAGCCCCTCTCCAGAAGCCTGAGAAAAAGAACACCAAACCTTATGAAACTGAGCTTCCTTCCTTTTTTTTCTAATCAACAGCATTACATCAAAGAAGGAAAATGAACACAGTGGATAAACAAGACAATAAAAACCAGCCCTTGAAGTATAACTGCAGTAACAATTGTAAAGTCTTTTCCCCAAGGATGAACTCAGATAGAGCAACAGAGCATTTGTTACATCTGCCAGTAGCTCTCCCTCTGACCCCGGTTTTGAAATCTTGCTGGGTAACAAGACCAGGCTCCCAGGGTGACTGGTTTCTGGCACTTTATTTTGCAAGCCCTGTGTGGGCACTGATCCTGCTTCTGCCAGCTGTATCTTGCACAGCTCTTACCCCTGAGGCGCACACCTTACTAGCAAGCAACTCTTAACTCAGCAGCTCTGCAAACAGTCTCCCCCAGTTTCACTGCTGGAAGACTGCATGCAGCTGACCCTGTGCTCACATGAGACTCTCCAGAAGTGAAATGGTCACATAGCTCCTGGGAAACACAACATACATTTCTCCTGCCCTGTCCCTCCTTTGCAGTTACTTCACGAGACAGCAGAGAGTCCCCTTAACTGTGCTCTCAGACATCAACAGACATGGCTCCCTTCAGCTACTGTACACCACTGTTATTAC
This sequence comes from Urocolius indicus, assembly GCA_013401255.1. Lineage (NCBI taxonomy): Eukaryota > Metazoa > Chordata > Aves > Coliiformes > Coliidae > Urocolius > Urocolius indicus. The sequence goes on along the minus strand of WBNH01006681.1, from coordinate 35,720 downwards.
AAAGCTGTTGTGGGAGAGGAACTACATCTCAAATGCACCACGACGACATATGAAAAAATAAAAGAAACCATTTTCAGGTCAGCCCTCTGGTCTGCAGTCCTTTACACCCACCCGTCTGTTATCATTCATACCACTTTGTTTTTCCAGCAGTGGGGCTGGTAAGTCTAACCACTCCCCTCATACTGCCAAGTCCATCCTTAACCTGTGTCCCTCAGTACCTCATGTAAGTGTCTTTTAAATATCTCCAGGGATGGTGATTCCACCACCTCCCTGGGCAGCCTGTACCAGTACTTAACAACCCTCTCAGTGAAAAAGTTGTTCATAATGTCCAATCTAAACCTCCCCTGGCGCAACTTGAGCCCATTTCCTCTTGTCATATCACTTGTTACTTGGGAAAAGAGTATTAGAGTAACTCTACTACTTGCAGATTCAAGCTGTCATCTCCACATGGCACTCAGCTGAATGGAGAAAACAGCTGGCTCACATCCAGCTGAGGCATCCCTCCACAACTCTCTTCCCCACTGCAACCACACTAAGGGGTTGTGGCAATGCCCAGAGCCACCACCTCTGGGAAAAGCATTTCAATACCTCACCTAGATTTTAGAATACATGTGAATGAGAAGGACCTAAACACCTGCCTTTCATGTTTCTTCTCCCTCCAGTAAGATGAGTGAGATTCTAGTAAAACCAGACACCACAATAATTTTCTGTGTTTATTTCATTTGTAATAGAGCAGGAAAATTTTCCAGAAACAGGTAAGGCAGAGCACTGTTCAGGGCCAGCTTCTTAGGCATGTAACACCACAAAGATAGATTCACACTGACTTTGAGCTAGAAATGAGTAAGAGTTGCACAGAAGACATGCACACTAGCAAACCTGGGGTTATTCTGGTCTCAAATCTGTAATACCCTGCAACCTAACGAAGAACCGCACAGAGCTCGTATGGATGAGGTTTCATTGTGCTCCCAAAGATCATGTCTGTGTTGACTTCCTTAACTCCTTCTGGTGAAGTGAATTTGAAAGTCTGCAGGAGGCTGCAAAAGATGATGAAAAGCTCCATCTTTGCCAGCACCTCTCCCAGACACATACGGTGGCCTGCAGAGAGAGGAGGGAAAGAATAGTCAGTCCCCACAGAGATCTGAAACCAGTATCTACTTTCCAGCTTGAGCATCACTCAGCTTCGTCAAGGACCAAAAGGCTTTGCTGAATGTGATGTTTTCTTCTCAGGCTGAACTGTCTGAACAACTGAAAATTCTGCAATCCTTCTTTGGAGGATCTGTCCAGATTATAGGAAAAGATAGGGAAGATCCTTCTCAGTAGTTTCATACTTCACTTCTTCATCTATAGGTCTCCCCAGTTCTGTGGAGTGAGTTGCAGTCTCTCAATTTGCAGTGAGAATAACAAGAAAGCATCTTTAGGTTCTCTCACATCTTCCACTTGGTGCAGCCTGATTTTTCTTCACTAATAGAGTGAAAATCAGAATACAGAGAACATTCTGATGTCTGACTAGACATTTTCCTACGTAGTGCTTTCAGTGAAAGCAACTTGTTAAAGAAAAAACTTTTCCCAATTGATCAATTAACTGTGTCCAGGATGGAATTTCCAGTGAGAGGAAGACAGTGACAGACTCTGAAATGTAGTGGTTAGGGCAAACAACCAGATACAAGAAACCAATGTTCAGATTCTTCTTCTGCCCAATTGAGACCAGGAACCTGAACCTGACACTTCCACATCTCTGCTGAGGGCTCTGACAACCAGACTATTCCATCCTGGCACGATCCTCAAGAGCTTTTGTTTGTTTAAGCTCCTATAAACTCACACATCGCATGACAGAGTGACTCCAGAAGCTCCCCAAGAAAGACAAAACCATCTGGGATGTATTTGATCAAGCTCCAATTTCTTCATTAATGACTATTGAATTATTATACAAAATAAATCAGCTCCAGCAAAGCAGGCTTCCACAGAACAGCCACTCTAACAGCATAACCTGGCACACGCAGAGGATGGCAGAGGACAACAGTGTAAGGACTCGAACCCCCAAGTCATGGGCAATTCCAGGGCCTTACCCCCTTCACCTCCTCTGCATTTTCACAGAAATCCAAGATCAAGGGTTTAAACAACAGCAGGTTTTTTTTATAATCAAACATTTTTCTGGGCTGAGAAACCCATGTTTTCATATAGTTTGAGGGTCACACTCCCTTTGGCCTTATCTGCAACGCAAACACTCACAGTTTAAACCACACAAGCAGGTTCAGTTATCGGTGCACCTACCTGCTGAGAAGGCTAAGAAGGCCTCTCGGGTCACAAAATTTCCATCCTTGTCCAAGAAATGATCAGGGTTGAACTGGTGAGGGGTCTCCCAGTATTCAGGGTCAAAAAGAGCTGAGTCTATGTTTGCCATAACAATAGTGCCCTGAAAGGAAGATGCTTTTGGCTCAATTCTATGTCTCACACATCAAGAAGAAAAGAATACAAAGATATTTCAGTTATAATTCAACACACTGTTGGTCATGGGAGGCAGCAGCAGAAATAAAAGTTATTTTATTAGTAAAAAAAAAAAAAATCTCAAACTTTTCTAAGGGTTTCTTCTTCAGAAAAGAATTAAGAAAAGAAACTTCAGTATTTCAGGTTCAGGAATTTCCCTGCTGTGTTCCTTCATGTCTCTATTTCCATTCTGACAGCAGATGTCACAGAATAGGTGGTCTACAGTTCTTTAGCTCCTTATGCTAAATCTAGTTAAATGGTTTTCCCACTTTTGATAGGTTTTGACAAGTGAAGAACAAAGCACCTTGGAAACAAAACAGTATATTTCAAACAATGTTTTTCAAGTCAGAGTTGGGAAAGGTGTGCACAAGAATCACCATGTAGCCAAGGTGTGCAGGAAGAGGCCTCCATGTGTGCCTCTGGGAAGCTTTAACGTTGAGGTTAAGTTTGGGAAGGCTGGACAAGAAGACTGGCAGAAGATTTTTATTAGAGGTTAGGTGGCAGTGCAGAAGCTGAGGGGAAACATCTTGATTGTACATCAAATGCGATGCCAGAAAGGTAATAAGAAGAAGTTCTAAGTGAATGAAGCTTAGTAGACACTTGGTATGGTCTCAGACATCATCAGTGAAGAAAAAACCCCACCTGCCACTTGTCCTCTAGCATGAACATCCTGCTGCATCTTCCCTACTGACACCACCTACGCTTCCCATAAGCCTTCTCTGAGGTCTCTGAAAAATGTCAAATACTTCTACAGTGTTTCAAAACCACAGGCTTTTGGAAAGTAAGACCCTGCAGCACTCTCACACAACACCAGTGTAATTGGTGTGAAACTGTGCTTCTGCCAAGCACATTCATTGAACTGTCTAAGAGACAAAGGCACAGACATGGAAGGGGAAACACTGCCAGACACAATGTCTGCCAGTGCTGTAAGCAACACCCATCTGTCCCAAACTGGTGGGAAAAGGAGTCCGTGGTAAGTATGACTGCAAGGAACTTCACTCATGGCCAAAGGTGACACTGGAATACAAAGGATAGCTGTACCTTTGGAACACGATACCCCAAAACAGTTGTATCCTTCACTGCTTCTCTAGGGATTGTGATTAGAATGATGCTGCCAAACCGCATGATCTCATGAATCACGGCATATGTGTAGGGCAGTTTCTTCCGATCCTCAAAGCAGATCAGCTGGGAGGGACTCAGAACAGCATCCAGCTCTTTCTGGACTTTCTCTACCAAAACAAAAAAAATAAAGGAAAAAAAGAGTCCATTATAGATACAAGAACACTATTTTGCATGAAACGGAGTCCCTTTTGGACTGTAGTAAATAATTCCTACTTGCCGTATCCTCAAAAGTAAACACATATCTGCAACTATCTAGTTATGATTTTACTGCACTCTGGTATTTCCTAGTCTATGGATTCTATGTTCAGATCATCTTTCTGCAAGCACAACAGATTTATTGAGCTTCATAGTTAAAGGGAGTGAATTGTAAATAAAACAACTTGGTCAGTTACTCAAGCTATTATCCTTTCTCTAGCTAAATACAGACTAGGAGCACACTAATCAGCATGTTGCAAGGGAGACGTTGTATCAAGTTGATCTATGTATGTCAAGTGGGAGCTGCAACAGCCTATTACCAAACCAACAACTCTGGTTAATATCTTTTGCTTTCAGTAATATAGTCTGAGAGTCTTATTACATTAGAATTCAAAAGGTATGAGGTGTACAGGGCTCTCTTCTTCCACCATTCTAGAACCAAAAGAATGAGAAGAAGGATTTCTAGCTCTAAATCTGAGTCTCAAGAACGTGCCCTTGGCTTAGCAATTGTCACCTCTGAAAGCCCTGTATCGAAACATTCAAACATTCTGAAACTTTTGTACAACTGTGCCCCTTTCCAGTCATCTTTTTCTCTTCCTATTATAATCTTCCTTCTCTGTTTAACAGTCCCACATGTTACAATTAATACACTTCTACATAAATACAACTAGTGGCTCAACTAATGAGTGCAAACAATATATTTGTGTAACACACTCTGGATTCCAGAAAACCTCAACATTTTCCTCATATTTCACCTTGAGTGTTGTCAGTCAGATTGTCTTTCGCCTTATATGCTTGTGATACTGAAACCATCTGACAAAAATCAACATAAAATACAGCATCAGAAGCTGAGGATCCCTGAAATTGTTAAAAAATCTCTGTCTGAACACTTTCTGCTTCACTGGCTTCTTAAAAGCAAAGCTCAAAAATGTGATCTGAAAAAAACAGAAGGCGTAATCTTCAAAAAAAATCTTGATCTTAACCAAAAAAGAAGGTGTAACAGACAACTGTTCTAATTGAAACATGCCCATGCTCATGTCCATAACTCACCTTGGATGTCAGGATAAGCCACCATATAGAGCAGAGCCCATCGTAGAGTGGTGGCAGTGGTCTCTGAACCACCCAGGAAAAGGTCAAAAACAGATTGCACCATGTTGTCTTCATCAAATGTAGAATTGGGGATATTTTTAGCCTACAGATGTCAATGAGAAAGGTAACACGGGGTTTACCTGTGCAACAGCACTGAGACAGCAACCACTATACCTAAACAATATTTCTGAAATATGGAGAAAATATAAGTACTTGAGGAAAACAAAGATTTATGGAAACATTTTCCTCAAATAAGTACATTGATGCTGTTAAATTACAGGTGCTTTAATATCCTTCTAGAAGTTTTATGCTTTTTTTCAGAGTGGAGACTGCTATTGTTTGAAGAGTGTTATGATAATCATACAGTACCACTAAGCACACGAAAACTAAGCACAAAGATAATAAGTGAAGATATTAATAAGCCACAAAGAATCAGAATTACATAGCCATCAAAACACCTGCACCTTTTTCAAAGTCCTCCCCGCTGCCCAGCCTGCACTAAGGATTCCACAGTATAACAAACTAGTGTAATTAAATGAATTACATAATATACCAGCTCTTAATATACCATATTAATATACCAGCTCTTCAAAGTTCATCTTTGAATTTGACAGCAGAGTTTTTAAGCAGTCTCTGTAGAGCTCTGTGATGAAGTTGCTATGTACAGACAACTGCAGGAAAGGTGCAGGGAATCTGTTATGATAGGATCAGTGTCACGTGCAGCATAAATCACTCACTTTCTCTATCTGATCCAGGTAAAAGTCAATGAAATCTTCTGGTTCATCTGTTACACCTCTTTCCCTGTGGATTTTGATTTCCTGCTTTATGAAAGAACGGACAAAATCACAGGAGAACCTTGCTTTCTGTGCAGGTCCTGGGAGGTACCTCATAACCCAAGGGATAATCTCACAGACCTGTGGAGCAAGCATTCCACACACAGACATGAGTTACATCGCAGGAGCAAGGCTATCACAGAATCATAGAATCATTTTGGGTGGAAAAGTCCTTTTAAGATCATCAAGTCCGACCATTACCATCACACTGCCAAGCTCACCATTGAAAAGATACAGCGTGGATGCTTTTGGTGCTAAATTGCTGAATTAATTTCTCTAAGACGAGTAGCGTCAAAGAGAAATGTTTGGTACACAAACACACGTTAAAAGATAAGGTTTCCTAACCTTACTGCATAACTCTACTTCTGTTTGCCCTGTTCATTCACCAACAGAAGAACAGTATATTGCAAAGAAAAAAAAAATGAAATCATTCTCTCTTATTCTGATACAAAGGGTATCACTTTTCTATCTTAGCAATACTGGTGTTTCCATTTTAGAAAAGCTTAGCATCCCAAGCACATTATCTTTGCTGAGAAATTCTAAGAAAGATTATTAATATAGTATTAATAGAACAACTGAATGATGCCAGACCCAAAGCACTGCAGGTCTGGTTCATATTCACAGTCAGAGTTGTTATCAGTATTTAATGTGCATTAAAGAGTCCAATAACTGTAATAACTAGAATATAATTGTATTGCACCATGGTGCAATTAATGTGCTCAGTAGTCAAATTGTTTGCATATTTAATAGTCATTCTCTCACATAGTAGAAGTAGCTGTTCCCAAAGGCCACAATACAGTTGTATGCTTCAATCAGTTGGTGGAAGGTTTCGTCCTCTAGAGAGAAACGATGTCCAAAAACCACAGCACAGATCACGTTAGAGACAGCATGGACAATGGGGAAGGAAGGGTCGACAGCTCTTCCTGCAGACAGAGAGAAGTGCTCATCTCAACAGCATGTTCTTTATGTCTTTCCCTATTTTGGAAACAAAGTCACTGTGATATTTTATAACACATCCTCTGTGATATTTAGACTGTTATAATAAAACACCCAAAATTCCCTGGCAAACCTAACAAAATATAAATCTCATTCAAAAATGAGGACAGGGAAGCCTCAATTCTCTAACTCTTAGACTTTCTGTTTGCCTTCTTTTTTCCTCTTATCTCTTTTTTGTTGTTTTGTTTTATCTTGGTACCAAAAGATGCCTTGCTGAGGTCTGACTGTACAAACAGCTTTGATAGCACTCTGTGTTTAAGCTATGCTCCAAACCCATTCTTTTCTGGAGCAAAAGTAGTTAGTCTTTCCTCTTAGAGTCATGCAGAGTATGTACTATGTCAAAAGCTCAAATGCAGTGTCCATGCCATACCATTTTTGTCCCTGAAGAACTCAACCAGATGACGGGCTTCAGTTTGTATCCCACGCTCCATTCCTTTATTCCCCATTCCCAGTTTTCGGAGAGCTCCAATCCCAAAGTGTCTCTGATGTTTCCAGATGAGTCCATTTGAAACCAGGATACCTTCAGCCATCAAGAATCAATGTAATGTGACGTTAATGTTCATGTAATACTAAGTGACACGGGCACTAACTGTCGCCTTGTCATCAGAGAGACACACGTCCAGGGCAGTGTTCTTTTAACTGTGTTTTGTTAGAGACAGAGAAACCACCTTGGTTAATAAATTATCACCTCTGTGAAAAGCCCACTCAAACCTCAGGACTCACACACCTGCCTTCCAAAACTGATCCTATTCTTTGTGAAGCATCCAAGAACAGTGGTCATGACCTGAAACTCCAAGAAAGAACCTGAGTAGGAAGAACAGCCTTCAGTCAATCTACAAACAGCTTCGTAGGACCAGAGGTCTCACTATAGGGCAGGAAGCAATCCCAGGCCCCTGTGCTGTGAGTCTGGACTCCAGCAGAACACTGAACAGAGCCCAGCATAAACCATTTAACGCGCACAGTGGGGAATCACTTTCCTCCACCAGTCTAGCCCATATTTCCCCTTGGAAAGCTGCTTAAACACAGCCCAGGACAAGTCTCCTCTGTTCCTCTGTTGTCCTGGGAGCCAGGGCTAGCAGAAAAGGAGCCAGCCGGATAGGCAGGTGCTTGTGTGGCAGGGAGCTGCAGGCTTGCAGGTGTGCTGCAGATGCTTGTTAAAGCCTTCCCCACTACAAACTGCTAGTGCTAGGGCAGCTTGTCACAGCCCAGCTACTTTACTCCACATCACCCAGATAAAGGTTGCAATATAGACCCTTCCAAATGGGCACAAATGGCCTCAGACTTAATCCTCTTTGTTCCTTAAAGATGTTTTTTCTCTACTTACATTAACTAGGACTAGAAATTAAAGCTTTCCAGGCTGCAGTCCACATGCATCTGCTCTATGTCCTCTGGATAAGAGGCTGGTGGAAACAAGTCCAATCATTTCAGTTTTAACTGCAGAACTCTCTTTATTCTCCATCCAACATAATCCAGCACTGTCTGGTGTACAGGTTAGCTCAATAAGAAGCTCTAAACAAGGGTATTTTGCACCTACAGTGTGCCTAACGGTTAAAGCTCCAGTGACATTCCTGTGCCTTCGGACTTCCCAAAGGCTAGACCTTGTTCAACAGCTCTGTACAAGCTTTCCTTACAGAAGCCTTTGTTGTAAACAACCAGGAGCATAAAAAATTACCTTAGCCTCAGCTTGCAGCAGAGGTTGCAAGCTCCAGATTATTTCAAATCAGGATACAGACAACACTACAAATGGACAGGCAAAATCCCAATAGGCACAAATATTACAGCTCTGATGAGATTCTGAAGTGTATGTCTGACAGTGGGACTTTGGAGACAATTTAGAGTAATGCTGCAGAATTATATTGTTCACCCTGAGCACATAGAACAGGTAAACTGGGAAAGAAGGGCTTGTCAGCAAGGAAAACATGAGAGGAAATAAAGGCAAGGCTAAAGTATTTCCACAGATAGGAATATCTTACCCTTTCCATTTGCCATTTTGTTGAAGACATAGGTCTGCATTCGCCCAGAAACATCCTCAGAGTTGGTGGTGAGACCGTCCTTCACGGCTTGGAATCCATACAGCACCACCATAGGTTTGTGACCCAGCCACACGGTACAGATGTTGCCATAGAGTTTTGCCAGCTGTAGGTTAGATCAATGCCAAAAAAATACCCATGGAAGAAATGTCAACCAAAATGCACACTAGATGTGTTCCTGTGCAACCTGATCTAGGTGAACCTGCTTTTGCAGGGAGGTTGGACTAGATGGTCTCTGAAGGTCCCCTCCAACCCTACCATTCTATGATTCTATGAGCTGCCCTCTTCCAGCATGATGCTACTCAGAGGTTCAGGAAGAGAAAAGAGATGACTGAGTTTGTTTTGTAGTGTAGTGTGTAGTTTCTAGGCTCTCTCTGGGAACTCACTGTTCACAGCAATGTGAATGATAAAAGAAGAGATGCTCTTCCACTTTTTAAAACTGGATTTGGGTTGCCTTTGCAATATTAACAATCAGGAAAATGTCTCTGACTGAGTGTGTACAGAGTGTGTGTTATGTTGCACATGAAACTCCCCCTGCTCATTTTCAGTTACATTTTTCAACAGCTCATAAGCAAGGAGCAATTCACAGACTGTACTTCAGAAAAACAACAGAGAAAAGGTTTTGGTTGCAATATCATTTCCATCCCATGATAGCAGAAGCCATATTGATGTCCTTGTCACATCTTTTGCAATTAAGACACTTCATTTCAGAAGATTTTCTGTATGTGCCTGCCAAATCTAAGAAACATTTTTCTTCCAAGGTAAAGAGCCTTCCTTAAAAACAAAAGTCTTTTTTGAGACAAAATTACTGTCCTCAATTCTGTTAAACTCATACATATTAGCTTTCACATGAAAGGGACTCTCTGCAGATTTCACTTACCTTGTTTAGGCACTTCATTTAACTTTCATGATTCACCTTCCCTCAGGTTAAGTTCTCCCTGCAGCCACATTCACCTACCAACAGCCATAACTAGTTTTCAAAGATTTTGCCTCCATATGTCTTTAGTTCTCACCTGTCAGTGCATACCTTTCTCAGGCTCCCATGGTCAGCTCTAAAATTTATCCGCCAGATGCTCCCGACGATGGGAAATGGGGTTGGTCCAGGGGGAAATCCACGACTTTTCCATTGCAACTTCAGAAACTGTGCACTCAGAAGAAACAAACCCAAGGAAATGAGAATTACACTTATTGTCATTTCACACCTTCAAACTACTCTGTCACTGAGAAAGCTGCTATGAGGCTGTCTGTTGAAACGTCCCCTGTCACATTTAAGCTTTCTCTATTTTCCTCCTCCCTTCCTTCCTACCACACCTCCTGATACTAGAAAATGAGGAGTGTTTCCATTCTTGAGTATATTTAATACAACACTGCTGCAATATGCTAACAGCTGCCATCACTTTAAGATCCAGTAGAGGCTGAAGGCGGGCACTTCATTCAGAAATATCCCTTTAAGCAACCAGTTTGATGGAATATGTCACTCAAAGCACTGACTTACATGCAAGAGCTCAAATGTGAAGCTGTTATCCAGGTAATGTGTACACAAGAGCAGATCTCACCAAGTAGCATTTGCAGGGCAGAGGCAAAAGCAAGCAGTTAGTAGCCTTGCGTAAGAGTGGTTGCAAATGCAGAGCTGGGAACCAAGAGCAAGGAAATGTTACAATCTGTCTTCACAGTGAACAGTGGATTGCAAACGGCACAGGGAAGAATCCAATGCAGCTAGTACTAGTGACAGGAAGCATACCAGATCCCACATGCAAAGAAACACCAAGTTCATAACATCTCAGGAGACACCACTGAATCACATTCTCCTGTGCTGTCTCCCTACACCTAAATTCTGCAGGTAATAATCACTTTCCCCTGTGAAAAAAAAAAACAGGGGCTGAGTCTCTCCTTAATAGAGGAAACAAGACACCTGCTTTGAAACGTGTACTTCATAGAATCATCATAGAATGGTAGGGGTTGGAAGGGACCTTCACCATGTTACTAATACAAATTAACCTGTAAAAATCACAAGGCACTTGTATCAGTACCCTGCAATTCTGAGTTTCTTTATGGGTGTTTTCTACAAGTTCAAGTTGGAGAACAGATGTTTTTATAACAAATGTCACTATCTCTTCATTCACTACACATTCAGAGAAACAAAGTGAAGTCAAACTTGGTAATTTTTAAGTTCTACATCCTTTTCTAACAGGGAATGAACAAGTCACCAAATGAAAACATTATTGATATCAACTTGACTGGAGAATATGACAACACTTAACTCATCCAGGTGCCACTGCTCACATTTTTCAATGAGCCTGATATATTGACTTAGGTTTAAGTTTGTGATCCACTATAAAATCTAGATCCTTATCTGCACAGCTTCTGCTTCACCATATTTCTTTCTTCACCATATAATTAGAAATAAACCACAGTATGTAATTACATTATCCCTGGACTTAGTTAAAAGCAGATGAGATTTTCAAGTTATTTTTTCAGTTCATAGTGCTTGTTCTCACATCAGCTGTAAATGTATAAGAACATTCTCCTATCTATCAAACAAGTTATTGATGAAAGTATTTGATATGGCAGCATTCCTGATTGCAAAACTTCATACATTCTTGATGTATGATGTATTCATCTTACCACTGATGACTCATTCTTCTTCATATATTAATCTTACCAGTGAGCTTCAAGCTTGAAATTTGCTGAGAAAATTAGGTACAAGGAAGAATATAAACTAAAGCCCTGCAAATTAAATAAAAACATATATAAACAGAATTGATGAGGCTGTGATAGCTAGGAGCTCAAGGATTGATGAGAAAATGAATTGGCAATAAAAGAATAAAACCTAAAAAAGCAGAGAACCAGAAGACTCCAACTCAGCAACACTGAATCAGCTACATACAAGGCATACCAGGGGCTGACACTCAGCCATTTGATGGCTGCCTGATGGGCAGAAACTCATCAAGCATTTCAGGAGCAGCGGTGTTAATGCTTTGCCCAGGAGCGTGGTAACCACAACTGGCTACTCTACTAGCCAATAGATAATTCCATTGTAGGTTTAAATTACGTATATTCTGATGGCAGAATCTTTATAATGTACAAGATAGCTGCACAAAGGGGATCCAGTGAGGGCAGGCTGCAATGCAAATGGTCACAAAAGGAGGGGAAAAAGAAGTCACCAAGATTTTGAACTTGTTTAATTTTTGGAAGTTTCTACATAGCATATTTCTTACCACAGAATCTTAAGTGTTTGAAGGGATCTCAAAAGATCAGTCAGTCCAATCCCCCTGCCACAGCAGGACCACCTAGAGCAGGTCGCACAGGAACGATCCAGGTGGGTTTGCAAGATAGCTATTTCAAACTATTTCAGTTTTTCAATGTTTTTCGTTTCCTTTCCATAGCAGAGGGAGAAAAAATATTTAAATATTTTACATTTTCATCTAGGCTTTTTGTTCACTAGGTTTCTACTCTGCACCTTTTCAGAATGTCTGCAGCCATTGTTGAGCACATGTTATGTCCAGTAATAGAACAGGAAAAAAAAAGTAAGAGAAAAATAACATTAAGCACAAAACACATTTCAAAATAAAAAAAAAAGCCTGCACACCATACTGTGCTTTTCCTTTCCATTACATCTAGACAAGCTCCCTCTATCAAAAGCAATACATATCATTACTAGCTCTTCTGAATGTCCTCCAACAATGCAGACCTATGTCATCTGTTCTTTAGCTGTGGGGCATGGCCACACTGTTGGAAATGAGATACATCTTTTCCAATCCTGGACAACCAGAAATTCTTCAGTATTTCAGCCTGGGTTGCTTCTTGAATAAGAATGTGGGTGGGTTGAGCGTTATTACATTCCTTTTGATCTCAAAGGCAGAAACAGCTGATCACTTCTCAGATAGAATGGTAGAACGCAAGGTTACTCTTTCATCTTTCAGGAAGTAATAGAACTCTTGATACCTGCTTCAGCAAGTCATCTCAAATTTTCTGTTCTCTAACATCCCAAGTGCAACATTTAGGCTGCTAGATACTGCTCCAAGAAAACTGTCAAAAAGAATGCTGAAGCTGCAAAAGCTTAAACATTAGGAAATTCCAGAAATAAGATGTACTGCACATCAATTACTTCTTCCTGACACTTCAGTGAGAGGAGGGTAACTGACTCAATGTGCTACAGTTTAGCCTGTGGAATTCTGTCTCCCCAGCTCCTCTGCAGCTGACTGCAGGGTGCTGCCAATACTGTAGAGCACTTCTCAACATGGTGATGCTGGAAGGGCACTGGACTTTTAGAGGTCCTCCACTAATAGGATATACAGTGCCATAGCCCCTGGGTAAGGTCTGTATTGCTTTCACCTAAGTACCACTGCATTACCAAGAAAAACCCACAAACCAACAGTGAAACAAAATATGAGGAATGTTGACACTTTCTTCTTTGTCTTTTACTAGTCCTGCTCTCACTGCACACACAGACCACTGAAGCAGAAGAGCTTCAAGATAATGCTTATCCACACATTTCTCACAATTGAACAATGCAAGATTGCATTTAACACTTTTGCCTTTTTTAACCCACTCAAAGAAAGAAATTCAAAGTCATTAAAAAACTGAGTGCCCATACCTGTAATTCTCAGATAGTTGCTTGAAGTTTAAGAGAATTCAGAAGAGTTCTTAAGAAGCCCGTAGAGAGCATAAATCCTTTATATTTCATGAACATAATGTACATTGAGTCCAATCAATAACTTTGATTTTGCTGAAAAGTTTTGAGCTGGAAATTGCAGACTGGAAAATTCAGCAAACCTGCTCAGAGAAATTCTGATAAAATTTTAAACAGGCAACTTGTGCAATTGCTTGGATTCCCTTAATCTCCTATACATACTTGAGGATAAAACTTGTTGACAAATGTTGAAAAATCCAATATAATAAATATATCAGCTAATTGACAAAACCCTGTACAAAGTAAGACTTCATACAGAGACCCACAGGGCACCAAATAATCAAGAGAGAAAGGAAGCTGGTTTACAGTCACAGTATAAAGGATGTTAACTACTGTAGCTAAGGCTTATGTTCATATAAATGGTGGTATTTAGGACCAAAGCCTGAAGCACTGTATACACTAAAATGACTCAACGTGGCAAGTCCCACATATGTTTGTGAGTCATTCATCTTCTGTCCTTTGTCTCCTAAATCCCAAAGAAGATGATTCCTGACAAATTACTTAGCAAACAGAGACATCCTAAGTCACCTCCAGGAACACTAACTGCAGCTTGCTTATTCGCTTCTACATCATCAAGGTCTCCAGGTTCTAGACTGCCTAGGGGCTGAAAAAGCAAGGAGGAGAAGCAGATTTAAGAGAAAACAGATTTTGCCACTGCAACAGAAGGTCATAAAATGGGAGAGGAGGTCTAAGATCCTGTCTCAAATGAATAATAATTTGTTTTAAATTATCTGAAGGTAGACTGAAGATATTAGCTAAATCCATCATCTTTATCCCAAAACACCAGAATTATGCCATTCCTGTTTGCTTTCCAGTACTGGAGATTCCCAAAACTTCCAAAGCAACCTACTATAGTGATCATAATGAGGTTAGTGAATAGCACATAAGAAAATTAAGTCTCTCTCAAGTTAAAATTTGATACAAACCCCTCCCAGAAAGCTAATGAATAAAGATTAAATGTTTTGCATCTTTCTTCAGTTTATTTGTTCTTTTTCACAGATAAAATAGAACCTGAGTGTTTTTTCACCTCCAAAGTTTTCAGAAGGAAATTTCAATCCTTATTACTAAAGAAGGCAATTTTTGTAGACACTGTACAATCCACAGGACAGAAAGTAATCTCTCATGTTCCACGTAACTTAACCTACAATATGATACAAGGGGAAAGTAGACATTTTCCTGATACTTACACCTTTAAAAAACAAACAAAAATCCTAAAACCTTAATTTAGCTTCATGCTGTATGAATTAAATTCTTTTTCATCTCAGAGATCATATCCTAACACACAGGTGTTGCATAGATGTAGATGTTTCTTCTGTAAAAGAAACAACATAATAATTACAGTATTTCTGAATGGAAATAAGTGTTACATCCTGAGGATTTTAATCTTTAACTATAGAAACCTGCATGAGGTCTTATCATTATGCAAGACACTTGGATATCCTTGCATAACTGTTCAATAATTGGCATTTAGACCCAGCATCACAGACAGATCACAATTACAGATCATAAAAGGGAGTAGGTGTGGCTTGGCTAACTCAAAGGATCATGTCTTTCCATTTTCTAAGGACTTCAGCTTGGGAGAACTTGTCAGAATGAGAGAGAGAGGTAGCTAAAGCAGACATATATTCTCCAAAAAGAGTTTGATTAGAAGAGAGAACTTTAGAACTGTTCAGTAGAAGCAAACTCACCTATACAACTACAATCTTCAGAGGAAGTCAAGCCATAAAACCCATCACAAAAACAAAAAATCCAACCAAAATAACAGTGAGAAGTTAAAATTTTGATAAGATGTTGGGGATTGCTGAGATTTTTGTAGCTCTAGTAGCCTGTCTCCTGATTTTGCAGTTCCTGAAGCTGCAATGGATGCGTATCCAGCTTCCTCCAGGACCAGTTCCTCTCCCCATCATCGGAAATTTGTGGCTGCTGGACTTCAAGCTTCGTCGAGAAACTCTCACTAAGGTATTTATTTATCTCTATGGTTGAAAGTCAATCTGAATCTATTTTTAGCTTAATTTGTACATTGCATAGGAACAGTATAAACTTGGTGTTATTTCTTTTAAACATTATTTTAAACCTTGATTATCAGCCAGTTTCAAAGAACTCAAGAACCCTGTGTTATTAAAAATATTGCTGAGTAATAAACACCACCATTGCTTCACTCCCTGTTACTTGCTTTCTCTTTTGGATACACGCATAACATTATCTCAAGCAGTGTCAATAGCGTGATGTTCCAATGTCTCCGTTTCTGTGTTGGTATCTAATCCTGTAAACCACCTCTAGCAGAACTTCACTGCCTGACACTAATGTCACTGCAACATCTCCAGACCATGAGTCGCCTGATCTCCATTTGAAGACCAAACAAATATACTAAACTGACTCTTTTTTGCTTATTTGTGCAGGAAAAATGTTTATTGTGTGCAGCAAACAGATTACTATTAAAACAAAGCAGGAGACTTTGATTGCTGTTACGTTCACAGTATGATTCCTTTGTTAATCAATTTAAACTATTTTAAAAATGTAAGGAACTTGCTTTAAATTCTTTTAAGGAAAAATACAAGTATGATCTGAGGAAAGACAATAGGGAAAAATGAAATCACTTGGAATCTACAAGAAAGAATGCAAAAACATTTCCCTGCTTTCTTTAGAAGTTAGCAGCAAGAAAAGATGATAATTTTGATTCATTAATAAAATAAACAGTAAAGCTCTGGGATGTGTCTGAGTTCATTTGTTCTTTGATCCTGAGCTGACACAGAAGACATCTGCTTCTTTTTTAGTGACATTTTTCACAGGTAGTCTCCTGAGATATGTCCTTAATGCCTCAGCCATAAAGTGTGATCATTTTCTGTTCTCAATGCACTTTACAACAGAAGGGTATATTTTTCTGAAACCTGTCATCTAATGTGATGTCAGTGAATGGGATACAGAAAAACCCTCTTAAAATTAGTGTTTGAGTGTATGCATTCCCTGGTTTAAATTTATTAATTAACTGGTTTTAACTCTTCAGTTAACCAACATCTATGGAAACGTCTACACACTGTGGATGGGACAGACACCCATAGTTGTGCTAAATGGGTACAGAGCAGTCAAAGATGGCATCGTCACCCATTCTGAGGATGTTTCCGGAAGACCCCTCACCCCGTTCTACAGGGATATGATGGGCCAGAAAGGTACAAGACATTACACAACACCGAAGTAGGAATGAGACGTAAAGTAAGACAGGTGCTTTCCTGTATATACACACATCCAAGAGTTACTACTGTGCAAGTACAGATCTGGGCTGACATAGTAAAGAGGTCCCATACTAAGAAAAAGAAAAACCAAACATATCTCCTCTTACAAAACACACTATTGACTTTTTTCCTTCCTAATAGATTCAAAGGAACGTTTGCCTAGAGGAGTTACTCTTAAGTTGTACCACTTCTAAACCAGAAGCCTGTTCAGATAGAAGACATTTGTAACAAAGCTGCTCTGTCCTTATCAAAACCCAGTAGTGCAGAGTTTGCAGGGTCATGTTTGTAAGCAGCTAGATGGGCTGGGAGTCACAAAAGCCTAAGTTAGAGACCAAAACCTAATCTAAACCAAATTTTGCCTCCTGTAGTGAAAGGATTTCCCTTCCCAGCAATGAAATAAACGTCTCTGTGTTCTTCAGGGATTTTTCTGACCAGTGGGCACACCTGGAAGCAACAGAGACGCTTTGGCATGACAGTTATAAGAAGCCTGGCATTTGGTAAGAACAATTTGGAGCATCAAATTCAAACAGAGGCCTGTCACCTTGTGGACATCTTTGCAAACACAAAAGGTAAATTCACTAGAAGAATAACACTGAGAGCTTTGTCTGAAATATAGTAGATTCAGGCAGTAAAGGTTTCACAATACATTTTTACAAGCAATATAGACATTTTCCATATTAGTGGAAGTTTTACTGGCTTCTTAATTGCATTCTTCCAAAAATAATGTTTTGTCTGCTCTGTGGGCAACATAAAGTTGGTTTTGAAACAAGAACAGCAAAAAAAAAAATGTTTATTATCAACACAGTCTTATGGAGACAGCTGGTAATAATTCTTACATTCAAGGAGTATAGAAACACCCTATGTTCTTCTCCATAAAATACACACTGTGTGACCTGCTGCGAGTCGTTCTAGGACAGCAAGCTTTTAGGATTTGGCAGAGAAAGAATCTCAACACAAGGAATGTATCACTCAGTTGTCCAACAAAATTTCTTTTTAAGGTTTGGATGAAACAGAATTTCAGCAAGATGCCAAAATAAAGCAATTAAATACAAATATTCTACCCAGCCAAATCCCTCACCCACATCACGTCCTGTACTGACATGAAAGCAGAGAGAACTGCCTATGGTCTCTCTCCAATTCCCTTTGCACTAGATACAGCTCTTCTGAGAGCAACATATTCACAGATCTTTACAAAGAGATTAACACAGGGGGCTTGGACTAGATGATCTCTACAGGTCCCTTCCAACTCTACCGTTCTGTGATTTCTATGATCCACTCCGAGCCTCTGTACAGCCCAAATCTTTACCTAACACACAATCCTTGTTCAATTTAAAACTGAATAATTGTATTTACCCTTTCCAAGGACTACAGACATTGCACTGAAGTCAGAGAGGTATAATCCACCATTTTCCATAGTAGCGTAATTCAAAGGTTGCCCTTACCATTGAAATGTGCACTTCATTTATTTTTTCTGGGTTTAGCCTCTGTTCATATTAACACTTTTTAAGGGGGGGTGTATTCCATCTTTTAATATAAACATTGTGGGAGCTTTACCTTTTCTGTCTGTGAGGAAATAGAATATTTAAAAAACCAAGTATCTGCAGTTGAATTATTAAGCTTTGCTTCTCTCCAGAAGGAGACAAGTCATTTCAGCTTGACTAAGAAATTGAAACTTCAATTATTTATTTTTTTCTGGTTTGGAGAAGGGGAGAGTTCATTTCATTTTTTAATTGCCAAGCTTAAAATACCTGCCTCCAGATTTGAAGGCGTATGTTTTCACACAACCCAGAGCAGAAGTCAGAGAGAAGAGAGATCTAATATTTGTCTTCTCAAAACCCATCATCATTGCATTTTACAAGAGTAGAAAGCAGATTGAAAATAGAGATTCCCTGTGGTTACACTCCATCTGGTTAACTTGAATGAAACTAGAGTTTTCTTGTATGAAATTTATCTCCAAGTATTCTGATCTTCCACACTCAGACCTACTATTACTTTTACTGTTGTCATTGTTTAGCCATGAATAACAAAAACCCCAAGTCTTCCTCTTCTTTCATTTTTCTCACTGAAGTCTATTCAAAACTATTCACTGGTACCTGCTGTATCCACAGGTAAACCTTTTGACCCTCACACCTTCATAGTCCACGCTATTGCAAATATAATTTGTGCTGTTGTTTTCGGTCACCGTTTCTCCAGCAACGATGAATCTTTCAACAAGCTTATCAAAGCTGTTTCTTTTGTGATCTACTTTCAAGCTACTATGTGGGGCAGGGTAAGAATCTAATTTTCATGTTGTTATTCCCCAAAGTGCCTTTATGTTTCACAAGTTAAAACAAACAAATTAAAAGTCAGTGACAATTACTCCCAAAGGTTAAACAAAAAATAGTCCCTCCACAAACACACGTGCCAGTTTCTCCTGCAGGAAAGCTTTCCAAAACAGAGAGGTCAAGTCAAGTTCCACACTTTTTCAGTCTTCAGCCTCTCTATTAAGATTAGAAAGTGTGATTATCAAATATTGATCATCAACACGATCATAACAATTTAGACTGCTCCATATTACATATAGCTCCAGGGATGGAGATTTCACAGACTCTAGGAAACCCATTCCAGTATTCAATCTCTCTCTGACTTGTGCCTATTGCATTTCATACTAATTAGGAATCCATGTGTCGCAGTGACAGAACTATAGGAAATTAGGATTGGGTTCTCAGTGTAAAAGAGCTCATCTTCATTTTTGTTTAAAATCCCAGATGTATGATGCTTTCCCATGGCTTATGCACCATCTCCCAGGACCTCATCAGAAAGTGTTTGCATACAGTGACTTCATGCACAATTTAGTTATGAATGAAGTCCAGATTCATGAGAAACAGAATGCAGGTGATCCTCAGGATCTCATTGACTTCTACCTGGCTCAAATAACAAAAGTAAGTATCTGTTTAATCACACTGTTCCCTCCTTGCCCTCAATGCCTACGACAAATAGTTGCTGCTCAAGTAACAGCCATGGAATTTTTATAATTGGAATTTCTGCCAGACTGTTGAAATGTCTTAAATCATCCACTTCATTGTTTCCTTGTGAATGTTCTCTACAGACCAAAGATGACCCTACATCTACATTCAATAAAGACAATATGGTTCAGGCTGTGGTTGATCTTTTACTGGGAGGGACAGAAACAACAAGCACCACTCTTCTCTGGGCACTGCTCTATATGGTAAAACACCCAGAAATACAAGGTGAGCAAAAGCATCATCAGAGAGAACTGCACTCAACATTACATCATAATGAACAGTGTATTAGCTCAATCAATTGCAACACATCAAAATAATTCCTAGCAGCAAATAAGAATGATGATATTTCAACTGAGATCTAGAAAATAAAAGTTTAAGAAATGAAACAAACATGTGCTTTCCCCACCAGTTCACTAAGGAGCAACATAAGCACACGTTAGCAGCAGCCACAGTTTTGTCTCACTAGAAGGAGATCACAAACATAGAATAAGGAGCTAAAGACAGTTCATACGCAACCTGGTCTCTTCCTAACCTTCAAAGTGGAAAAACTTTTAAAAGATATCTGGTCTGATGTGCATTTATAAATGTAACAGAAATCATGTGTTATTTTTCTGAAACATAGAACTGGATTATCCTCATCACCAGGTGGAATGTGTCTTAAATGAGAGATCCTCTTGTGGTTTGGGTATATGCACTTTCTTTATGAACTGGAAACAACACAGCAGTCAAACCACATGTTAACACATTTCATAGCAACATAAGATCTTCTTTTCCCCACTCCTGGACTCACTCGTAAAGAAATCTGCTGGAAAAAATGGGGAAAAACAAATTAAAATATTTTCATTTCTCTGCAGAAAAGGTTCAAAGAGAGATAGAGGCTGTCCTGGAGCCCTCCCATCTCATCAGCTATGAGGACCGTAAAAGACTGCCCTTTACAAACGCTGTGATTCACGAGGCGCTGCGCTACAGCAACGTTACCTCTGTGGGGGTCCTGCGACAGTGTGTGAGGGATACAACTCTCCTGGGGTTTCACATTAAAAAGGTACAGAGCACAGCTCCAACGCTTCTTAAATGCTTCTTCGGGCTATCAATATCTAGTCTCTATTTGACATTAGTTTCTACAGCTCTTAACTTTACCTAGAGAGCATGTGATAGCATGTGCTGAGAGCTCTGAGTCAAGGCTAAGTGTACATTAGCAGATGCAGAGCAAGCTTGGGAAAAGGCTCATGGCACAAGCAGCAAACACAAGGAAAACTGAATCTTTCTTCTTACTCAACAAATGTGGATGATGTCTGGGCATCAAAGCAGGACATGTGTGTTAAGGAATGGTGAAGAAATGAGGTGTAATGAATGCCAAACACACACACATATCCCCACCACCACCACCACCTCATGCCGAAGAAAAAGGCAGCTCAGGACAACAGGCTGCCCAGGGAGCACCTGTGTGACCTGACCTAGGTGGACCTGCTTTGGCAGGGAGATTGGACTAGATGATCTCTAAAGGTCCCTTCCAACCCCTATCACTGTATGTGTGTGATCTGACAATTATACTGGCATGATGAAAACATTCTAAATATATTAAGCATTAAATTGATGTAATGGAATTAAAATATCCAATAAAGAGAACAAAAAAACAAAAGAGAAGGTGTCACGTCTAGCAAGTATGTAAAATTATCCAAGCTCCACTCTAGCTTCCTCATGAAGACACTCAGTAGGCCTGACAGAAGAAAACTCAGTCAAAGGCAAATATGTAATATATTATGTCTCACAGAGGATAACAAGGGTTTGTTACCCCTGGATGTGCACAGGAAAAGATCGACTGGAATCCAAACACTGAGCTGCAGGCACAGGATGGTGAATTAACTAAGAGAAAGTCCAAAAGAGAAAATGTATCATCCATGGGAAAACTCAATCTCTGCTGCTTCTTGCAGGGCACACTTGTATTGCCAAATCTGCACTCTGTTGTGTATGACCCTGAGCACTGGGCGACTCCTTGGAAGTTCAACCCAAATCATTTCCTTGATTTGGATGGCAACTTTGTGAACAAAGAGGCATTCTTACCTTTCTCAGCAGGTAATGCCCTGATGTGTGGATGTTCCTGTTCGCTGTGTTTGGACTCAAGACTGAAAACACTATTTCTGAAGTCTAAACTTTTAAAAATATATTTTTATACAAACATATTGACACAAAGACTTATTCTACTGTAAGAGACACAAAAAGTGTCTTGCACGTTGGATTTTTCACACATTCAGAGGATAAGGATAACCAAAGGGCATAAAGCTATCTCCTGACTATATGTATGACTCATACTATGAGGGTATCTGAGCTCTTCAGTCCCTAATGTACTAAACCCTGGTAACACATTCAAATCAGAAAATAGATTTATTCTCACTTTACAAACAGGAAACCCAAAGACAAAAGTTAATATGATTTGTCAAGATCTACAGAATAAAATCTGTGATAAAGCAGGAAACCAAACCTCAGTCTGCCAAATCCTACAGTAATTCTTTAGTAGTTCTTTAGCACCAGCTTCCCTTCTGTCTCCACAAAACCAGCAACATCCAGTCTTTTCAGTAGAATATTATTAGGCAAGTAAAAGAAAATCTAACTTTTCAAAAGCATATAAATGCAACTTCTCTCATTTACAATGCAAAATGCAATTCAAAGACATGAGAGAGGACAAAAAAAAAAAAAAGAGTGAAAAGCAGTATAAAACAGAACTCAGGGTTTCTCTAGACTACCAGTTGGTCCAATGAGCAGATAATGAAGAAAAGCAGAGCACAAAACAGGAAGCTGGAATTATTTACTGAAATTAAAATGCAAAAATTAAACAACAAAAACAATGGGAAACAGATGAGATGTTTTTATGTTCCTGGGACAAACTATGCTATGATACATTTGTTGTAGATGAAAAGCAATTAGTATACCAAAGTAACATACAGAGTTGTCAGATCAACCAGTAAATTCACATTTTAAAAAACACTTGTCCAAACTGCCTGTAAAACCTAAAATCGTATTTGCAAGACAGGTACTTAGCATCTCACCTCCTTTACTCACCAAATGCCCGCTAGTTTTTATGAATCAAGCGTTCTAACTTAGGCTACCATTTCAATCCAGGCACAGGAAGTTCTCTAACTTGCTTTGGTTGTTCTCTGTTTATATAATCTGAGTATTTCTGTATCTTGAATGGGTTTGGTTTTTCAGTCTGAAACATATAGATATCCCGAAATACTCTGTGAAAACAATATGCCAAAATGAGTCACTGAGTCTATATATATATACATCCCTGCACATGCCTATGTTTTGCTCCCTTAGCTTACCTATCTGCTCCTGGCCAGTGTTAGACCTGGTGAGCTGCAAGGACCCAATACAGCCTTCTTAATTGCTGTTGAAGAAAGCTTGATAACATCAGAGGCGTTGGACTAGATGATCTCCAGAGGACCCTTCTAACCCCTACTGTTCTGTGACCATTCTGCCTTGCTTCAGAATTGCATCCCACATTGCTCCAGTCCTCAACAACCAAAGATAAAACCCTGAAGTATACAAAGTCTTTTAAAATTTGGCTTAACTGAGAAGCAATACATCATTGTCACAGAACAAAAAGCAGAAATGGGAGAATCTCACCTATACTCCAGAGGAAAAAAAACACCAACCAAAACACAATAACAACAACTAAATCCAAACCAAGCATTTGATATCATTAGAGATGTACAGTTTCTCAGTTAAATAAACACTTTCACTATCTCCAAATGTATCTTCTGTCCTTACTGAAGAAAATGGGAAATAATTCTTACATTAACAGAATTTGTTTGAAGTTCTTTTTCAGAACTGAACTTTATCCAACTAACTCTTCCCTTTCTTCTGCAGGGCACCGTGTGTGTCTGGGGGAACAGATGGCACGAGCTGAACTGTTCATCTTCTTTACCAACCTGCTCCGGGCATTCACTTTCCAGCTCCCCAAGGGAGTAAAGGAAATCAACTTGGAGTACATTTTGGGTGCAATATTGCAGCCACATCCATACAAACTCTGTGCTATTCCACGCTAGACTGCAACATACTACAATGCAGAGGGAACCCAACCAGTCCTTAATTGCAGATATAGTGATTTCAAAAACATTTTTCACTGTTTCAACTGTATTGAAATGTAGGCAGCTCAGTGTGACCCAGAGTGGTCCTAGAGTGGTTTTATTTAAGAGATCTGACTTCATGTTTGAGCTTTTTGAAATTAAAATAAGTGTACGTGTAAAAATTATATAATTGCATCTTAGGGATACACAAGTACACAATAATATGCTACTGAAAAAAGGTATTTTGACACTCACAGTAGCAATGAATTAGATGTAGGATTTTAGAGATCTGCCATATGTGCTCAGTCAAGAATCACACTGATGCATGAATAAAAAAAAAATGTCATTAGCATGCTGTTACTGCTCCATGTTGACACAAGGTCTTTTCTCACATGCTTTTACAGAAGGTAGCAGAGCACAGACACCTAGTTTCGACTCCTTTTCCTTTCACACGCCATTGAAGCATTATATATTGCAGTACAGGTTTCACATGTGCATAAATGATTGCAGAATGGAGTCTCATAGCGCGATTATAAATCCTTACATTTGTTCTGTACTTCCTCAGTATATGTTTCCTACTTTATCTCAACTCTCAGATCCGGGTGCTTTTTTGAACCTTTCCTTCTTCTGTTTAGAAATACTATTATATCATCCAACAATTTCCTATTTGAAAAGAATGGAACAGCTTTAAAAAAAAAAAAAAGATGCCAATGTTTGTTAAAACAGATACAATAAAAATTTATTACTCACAGTGTTTTCTTTGTTGTCTCATTATTCCACAAGAGGTGTGGCAAGTTTTGACCACTTAAAACTCATCTGCAAGCATCTCAGGTGCTTTGTATTTTCAAAGTTCAACAGGAAGGAGCATAAATTATTCTACTTAATTATTCTACTTAAAAGCAGAAGTAGAATATTGCACATTTCTGAGACGTAAAACTAATGTAAGAGCTGAATCTTCTCTCAAGAATTTCCAGTTATTCCTTTATCCAGGATCCTAACACACTGTAAGGTTTGCTATTACAGAACAAAAATGCAGACTTGACATCGACAGTTTTCACCTTTTTAATAAAAGACATCATAAAACTTTCAATGTTCCTCCATTTTTACTGAGGAAAATATAACATCTAAAAATATCCTCCTTGATTAAGAAATACTTTCAAACATAAATTAAGAAAAATCTCTTAAACTTTGTATTTCTTACAGCAAGGGCAGATCTTGCATAAAACATTCTCACAGATTTACAAAAGCAGTCTGACATAAAAGTTCATGAAGAAAAGTTTTCAAGTCTTATCTTTCTTCGTTGTGTTCATTAAGGAAACACTCACCACAAAAGTCTCTCTTTTCAAATCCACCATTTGCACAGTTCAAGCAAAGGGCCCAAGATAAAGTGCTCAGCAGCATGACTGGCAGTGTAGGACGTAAGCTCGGACTTTCTCTGCTCCAGTGTATTTTGATCACTCTTGAGGTGAAAAAAGACTCCAGTTTCTTCCCTCTGTGTTTATCCTTTTGGTCTCCTGAAGTTATTCTGTAAGCTTGATTTTTTTTTTTAATTTTCCCCCAAAACATTAATTAATTAAGCACAAATGTTTTCTGGTTTTCCTCTAAAACTGTAGCGTGGGTTCAAACATGCACCTATTCTTCATCTGTAGTTTTTACAAACTGAGGTACATTATGAACATTTACTGTACAATCTGTCTCTAAAAAACATGGGAAGAACAAATATTCAGAGTTTACATGACTAAGGAGGTATTTTTACAAAGAAGCCATCATAAGCCTGACAGTACCAGTGAAAAGCAGCTGGGCTAAGAATATCTTCTTGTTATTCCATTTAAAACTGAGAACCCGGAGTGGTGAGGCATCCCTCGGCTCTCTGATGGTTTTCAAGCTGACAGTGTGAGAATTACAGATCACCTTTTCATCACAGTGGTAAAAGAAATCTGTAAGAAAATGAACAATGCAGATTTAAGCTATTCCATAAGTTTACTTTTTTTTTTTGTCAAGAAGAGAATAAACTCATAAGAAATTAATCACAGACAAGAAAGATTTAGAAATTAAAGCCAAACTGCAAGCTTTTCCTGTGAAACTTCTTTAAAAAGTAGAACCCATCAATCCCATCACTTCACTGACTAGAAAAGACATAGACAAACTTCTAGAAAAATATCCTGACATCCAGGTCTGCTGTGATGCACCCTTTAAAGTCAACAGCCCAGCTTCTTGGTAAGCCAGACTGCCTAGATCCTTCAGAGGTTAAGCCCCTGCAAGTGCTGAATGATTTAGATTCCGGTCTTTGGAAAACCCAAGAACAGCTGCTGAAGATTAGTTTCAGGCATTCATCTCTGCCATTGATAAGAAAACTAGCACTGCCATTTCCAAATTCTTCAAGTCCTCAAGACTATTAAATTGTTTGTTCCCTCGACGTCAGGGTGCACACCTTGCTCAAGAACAATCGTTTTCAGAGAATAATATAGAAACATATTTGAATATATTCTTTCTGTAATAATGACTTTACAATATTGTTTCCAAAACAACAGTAATAAAGAACTTCATTGCATGCTTCAGCTCCTAAGTATTAAAATAACAAGAACCATGAGGAAAGTACATAAAATCGTTTGCTCATTCTTCGTGAAGCACACAAAATCCATCCTGTTGGTGTGGTTTCAAGGACAAAATTTAATCCTTGTCCAACATGACCTAGCTTAAGAAAATTAATAAGCCAGTTCTAATCTTGAGTGAAGAGTTTTTTCCTAAGCTTTTTGTTCTGTTTTTATTAAAATCTCAAAGGGAAAGAGTCAAGTACCTAGATGGTCTCGTTCTCAGCTAATAAGAGGACGGCATCATCTTGGGCATATCTTGATCTACCAATCAAATCATATCTCTTTAAACACTTGTTAGAAAAATACATTGAAAGTTCTCCTCTCCATTCAGTAAAAATCCAAAGTATTATGCACTCAGCATTGTCATCCAACCCTACAATACTATATGCAAATCTAATCAACCAGAACACAATATCAAAGTATTAAATAAATGGAGTTAACTTGATCAGGAGAGCTCACACACCAAGTAGGTTAACAATGGTAGGATGCTGTATGAGCTGGCTGGAATGAAACAAAAAATGACACTCCAGTGTGGTCAAAGATAACCTTTGGATTGTCTGTTTGCTTTTCTTCTCTTTTTGCTGTGATTTCTTATGTCTTTACAACATTATAGTGTCGTTAAAATTTCTAAATTGCAATATACAGGATCCCAAATTAACGTCAAAGCCAATCAGATGAATGAAGGATACAATCTATATTTAAAGTTAGCAGCTCCATGCTGACACCCAGAATGAATACATCAAAATACATCCAAATGCAGAGAGTGTTTACACCCTTGAAAGCAAATGTGAAGTCAAGTACAACCACCTGCTCATCACTAATAGTCCAGTTTCTCACAGAAGTTACAGCAGAGGTAGGTACTGGAGAATGACTTTATAAACAGACCTACAGAAGCTTCTGTATAACTGATTGCTGTGAAAAAGACAAATTTTGTTAGCTGCTAACAAATGCTGCTTTTCTGGCTGAGAAACAAAAACCAGAGATTAACTGTTCTACTATCAGTTTGCAGCAAGTAAATGAGGACATTCCAAGTCCAGTCCACCAGCAAACAACTCAATGTGAGTTAACACAAAGCCTCAAGGGTGCCTCTGCAACATCTTTAGAACAAGTGAAATTAAAATGTCTCACCTCTTGCAACACTTGTCCAAGTGTCTCCTGGCTGTGAATGCGCTTCCTGTTGAAAACCCAAACCACACTTATTTCCATACAAAGCACTGGGAGATCTTGTAAACATCAAGCATTTATCCCACTTCAAAAAGGAAAGACTGTTCTGCTAGGCTTTGTTTTCCCTTATGGAACCCTGATGTGACTTTACGGAACCTTAGAGAAAATCTTATGTAATCTACAAACTCCCATTCAGACTGGATACTGCTCACACCAGGAGGAACTACCTGCAGTAAGGTTGCTACTCACTGCATTTTCTCAGAATCAATCCTGTTCAGTAAAAAGTTTAGTAAAATTTCAGCATAAATCCCAATATCCAGACGTAGTTGATAAATAGTTGCTTTAATGCTATCTTCTCCAGCACTAGACATTCATTATTTGGCAACTGATGCAAGATTTAACAAATACTTCTTTTTTAGTCATTCTTCCATCATAATCAAAGAGGTCAGCAACGCTTGCAAACACAACAGCAATGCGAAGACCTCAAAAAACCATTTTCTATCAGAAGTGAGAACATGTCACTATGACTACTGCTTCCAAACCTCCTGTGATACAGGCACTAAGAATACTAGAAATGCAAATAGGAGGCAATGTATTTTTACCTGTCTATTTTGGTTGCTATGACCACTGTAAAATTGCCCTCTGTATTGGGCAAGTAGGTAGAAGGAATAACTACATAACTTCCTGCAGAAAGTTGGCAAAGCTGGCTCACTTCCTGGGAATAGCAATGAGGTACACAGCTAACCACTGGCTCCAAGTGCAGAAAAGAGGAAGTATGTGGTTTCCAGCTGCTGTTAGGCACCTGCAGAAAAAAAACAGAACGAAAACATGTCTATCTTTTCCATATCTATTCCACCCCAAATACTCTCTTCTGTATAGAGCTATAGAAGAGAGGGATGGGAAGGCCTCCAGGAAACCCAGATGGTAGTATTAAGTACAGATAAATAATTCCTAGCATGTTGGTAGACAATTTACACAACCCACTACCTACAGAGCTCAATTGCTTTTTCTGTTGTCCAGCCTCACTCCTCTTCCCTGCGGGCTAATGTACTTGGTTTGCACCTCATGGATATAGTGAACAGACTCTGTCCTTCCTCCTTCTAGGAGCCTTTCCTGTACTAAGAATTCATGTTTGACTTGTCAGTCTGCTATAGACATAAAAAATGCCTCGATGTTTCTTCACAACCTGTATATTTGAAGCTACGTTATGGCTCTTGATACTCAGTTCTAGACTCTTCACTTAAGCAACACCTCTTTTAAAGCATACTTTCTGAAAATAAAGCTAGCTTTCCCTGCAAAACAGCCACCTAGCCAGAAGCTTCTCATCTCACATTTATTTATTTATTTATCCCACACCTCATCCCACTGGCACATCATGTAGAACCTGTATCTTCCCATGCCAAATCGTGTCTTGTTTTGTTTCAGACCATCTGTTTAACATATCACAGTCACTTTGAATTCTATTCTTGTCTGCAGATCCAACATCGTTTGCCAACAGACAAATCAATATTAGAGATGAAGAAAGCAGGTTTTCACAATGAGTTACCAAAAAGTCTGGTACTCAGTCACTAAGACACTGAGAATTCTCTGCAAAGCCTCAAAAGGGTTTATCATTTCTCAAATGAATTTAGAATGTTGGAAAGATACAGTGGAGACAATTACCTAGTTACTATGCTATGTAACTAGGTAGTTATTCCGTATCTTTCACAGGCATTACTTCACAGGATCAGCCTGTGTTTCTCCTAGAAGCAGCACGTTCCTTGCCACTTGCATGAATTGCCAGGCTTACTTTCACACTTGGCAAACGAGCAACCAAACTGACCAGAACTCTTACCTGGAAAATATGGAAACCTATGGGACGACACTTGCTATCTTGGCAGTGCTGACGGAGGGTAACTTTCACACTGCTTTTTCCTGGTCCTGCAGGAATTGAGAGGGGAAAGCAGGGATTGATATGGAAGGAGGGGAAGTTCCTGCTGCCTCCAGCACTTTGTCCATTTTTCCAGCATCCATGCAGCTGCACTGTCTCCCATTCACCTGCTGGGAACTCTTCACAGTGTGCAGCATCTGTGGGCGGTGGCTTTAACTCACTATCAAACATAAGAGAGAAAAGAAACTAAAATGAACTAGTATTAGGTCAACTTACATGAACACAATTGCTCCAAACTTTCAACACAGAGGACTTTATAACTCTTAGATAATCCACAGAACCCCACAAGAACACCACAGCATATAGAAACCATGTGCTAAAACCAGGTAAGATTTTTGCACGTTCATGAAATAAAGCATTTTACATTTTTCACATTACCCTTGTGCTATTTGTCCTATTTGAAAGCAATAAAACTGACAGTGTCTTCTGGAGTACATCTGAGCACCTCAGGAAGTCCAAAGCATACACTGTATTCTTTTTTTATATTCACTACATCTTTAATCACAGGAAACCATCACTTTACCTGCTGACTTGATCACTGTAACATTAACCCTACCTCAATCCTAGCCCAGCTCTGCTTTTCACAGCCATATGAACAATTTCCTTTTGTTATCAATAGTGCAACACCTGAAACTATATTTCAGCATAACTTTTCATCTGTTCTTATTTCCAGTTTTCCAGTGGAGAATACACAACAGCTGTTACAATATTCTGTGACTCAGCTTCACTAGGCTGGTACTTAGACTCCAGGCTGGCACCTCTGCTGCAGTCTGATGAAAGCTTCCACTTACCAGCAATACTAGAAATTTAATACCATCACTGAAAGTGCAACGTGTTCTACAGCTTAACTACGTCCAGAAACTAAATATACTGCCAGTAAGAACACAGCTTGCACCCATACAGGAAACTTAGCTTTGTAGTTTTGCAGACCTTTACTTGGTTTAAAACTAGATGCCACTTTTTTTCCATATTTCACAGAGTAAATGATTAATGCATGTTCTGGCTTTGTAGTGTGATTATCCAAGGAGATACAAGTCGATGGTTTACTACCAGAATATAAAAACATGTGAGGAGTTTTTAAACATGTTAGAAACAGTACATGTTGCCTCTGCATATAGCTTATCTGGCATAAGCTACTAGACAACCTCAGATTTTTTCAGGTTTATTGACAGAAGTTACAACTTTGCCGACACCACACAAATATTCAGCATCATGTCTTTTTAAGTATTTATTTCAATGCTATGGTCATCAACACAGAACTGATCACATATAACTAACTGCAAAGCACTGAGATGGCTGTATCTGTGTAATTGTATATAGATCTGTGTAACTCTCATATATATAAAAATAACTGTAGCAAGCTACAGTTTAAAAAAATTAAAATCATCAGAAGGTACTGGAATGACATTGTTGCTATTTTCTGTCAGCTCAGCAAGCACTGTTAAACGGAAATACAAGACTGCTCCAAGTCTGTAACAAAAGTCTATTTTGTGTTACAATGTGAAGAAAGAACAGCCAGAACACAATATATAGTGATCCTTCCAAGAATTCCATCATAATGCTAGAAAACTTCTTGAGGCTTTCACAAGTCAGAAGTTCAGTTGTATTGTCCGTGTTGAATGCTCTAATTCAAGGAATCACAAAATCTTAAGGGTTGGAAGGGACCTCAAAAGATCATCTAATCCAACCACCTGCCAGAGCAGGGCCACCCACAGTAGGTCACACAGGAACTCATCCAGGTGGGTTTTGAATGTCTCCTTAGAGAGAGACTCCACAACTCATCTGGGCAGCCCCTTCCAGTGCTCTCTCAGCTCAACAGGGAAGAAGTTTTTCCTTGTGTTTCTCTGGAACCTCTTCTGTTCCAGCTTCTACCCATTGCCCTTTGTCCCGTCATTGGACATCACTGAGAACAGCCTGGCTCCATCCTCCTGACACCCACTCTTTATGTATTTGTAAACATTAATGAGGTCACCCCTCAGTCTCCTCCAAGGTAAAGAGCTCCAGCTCCCTCAGCCTTTCATCACAAGGGAGATGCTCCATTCCATCATCTTTGTGGCCCTGCACTGAACCCTTTCCAGTAGCTCCCTGTCCTTCTGGAACTGAGGGGCCCAGAACTGGACATGATTCCAGATGTGGTCTCATGAGGGCAGAGTAGAGAGGGAGGAGAACCTCTCTTGACCTACTGCCCACAGCCCAGGATGCCATTGGCCTTCTTGGCCATGAGGCCACATTGCTGGCTCATGCTCATCCTGCTGCCCATCAAGACCCCCAGGTCTCTTTCCCCTACATTACTCTCTAACAATTCATTCCCCAACCTGTACTGGTACATGGGGTTGTTCTTTGCCCTTGATGAATTTCATTAGATTTCCCTCTGCCCAACTCTCCAGTCTGTCCAGGTCTCATTGAACGGCAGCACAGCCTTCTGGTGTGTCAGCCACTCCCTCCAGTTTAGTATCATCAAGCAAACTTGCTGACAGTGCTCTCTGTTCCCTCATCAAGGTCATTAATGAATATATTGAACAGTATCAGTCCCAGCACCAACCCAAGGGACAAAAGAAAATTCTTTGTTCAGCTAAAGACAACAGCAGCAACAGCTGTGCTATTGTCCACACCTGTCCTGAAAGGATGAGCTGTGAGCATTGTGTCATCTGAGCCCACTGCTGACACTACATTTGCATTTGAGGCTCTACTGCTTGGTAACAATGTTGTATGTCAGGCAATCTGTTAGTATGTGTTTTCCAGCAACATGCTGCTTTCCTTTTCTGTAGCTGCTTGCAGTAATAACAACACCTTTCAACTTCTCTGATCCAGTTTCATTTTGCCATACATTAAGAACAAACTTCCACATACTGGGAAACGTTCTGCAGAAACCTAATCAGTTCTTTTACAAAATATGCACTTTCTCAAAACACTAGGCTGCAGTTTAGAGCAAAGATGCTACTCATCTGGCCATTTCTGACTGATATTTTAACAATAAGTAGTAGCAGCCTCACAAAAAAAAAAAAAACAAAGGAGATTGAATTCATGTAAATAGTGTTCCAAGACAAAATAAGACTGTTACGTGGTACTCTGCTTAACTCTTCAAAATATTTTGAACATTTACAGTTAGTGCTGTACCTCATATATTTATGTCAACGACTATAAGAAGTTTTCTGGTTTGATTTAAACCTACCTGAGAGAGATTCTTCCTGTAGAAAAAACACGAAGCAAGAAATTCCCTACTGCATCTTTCAGAAAAGTGCTGGGAACAACAAGATAAAACCCAGGTGAAAGGTCACAGCATATATGCACTTCTCTGTCATAGGAGTGGCAGATGGTACCGACAACTGGAGGAGCAGAGAGGGTCTTTGGAAGGTTAAATCGTTTCTTCTCCACCTAGAATAGATGCATAATGACATGTGGTGCTTTAGGAAAAAGAGGAGTTTTTAATAAAACTAAACATTATCAAGTATTGTTTAAAACATTTTTAAACATGCATCCATTTACAGAAGGGAACAAGTAAGTAGGTGAGTATCAGCAGATAAGCTGAACATCAAAGAGTAGGAAGAGTTAATGTTCAGGAGAAGCAAATTCAGGAATAGTCATCAAATAGTCGGTCTGAAATGTCATGTACGAGCTTGGAAAGTCCCAAAAGTTTTGCTACTTGGCACTTAATGTTAAGAAGAAGGTACAAGCCTACTAACAGTTTATACAGACAGTAACTGCATTGTGAGGGGAAACAAGATCATTCTAAGGTAAATCAGAACAATGTGTGAAATTTGTGAACAGTCGAATCTCATCATTGTTGTAGGGAATGAATGAGTTTCCTCAGACTTTTCAGTAAAACTTTAAAACTTGTATTTGCACAAAGTCACTCCCACGTTACCTTCCAGACATGCAATCCCACAGCCTGGTAATTTTTCCCCTGCGTGCCTTCCGTCAAAGAAAGATTGTCCTCTGCTAAGTGAGTCAGATTTTGAATTCTTCCAGCCCAGTCTGCAGTGTACTTGTGCTGTTTCTGCAGCAGAGCAATGCACACCTCGCTCTTTTCACAGACCCTCAGCCAGAACTTGGGGTTGGTAGGGAAGCTGCTGTTGTTACGGCAGCCACCTGCAGATTGGCCTCTCACCCAGGATCCAAAAAGATTCTGTGAGTGACACAGCACTTTCTCTAACAAAATAAGAAAAACATGTTGTGGATTTCAGACACCAGAGGCTACTTAATTTTATACAACAGACATACGACAGAGATCCTCTAGCCCAAGAAAGCATACTGTTGTAGCCCTGACACTTTCTCCAAGCAGACACTCATGACCAAGGTTTTGAGGGGCATGAGAATTAATGTCCCAACTGGTAATGGCAGATTGATGACATGATTTTTACAATAAATTGTTCCTGGTTTATCTCCCACTAAAAGACCAAATCTCAATGCTGTCCAGAACAGCCTCTGGTCAGGGAACACTGATCTCTCAACAAGCTAGTACACAACTAGATTTCAGAGATGTATCAAACAGCCCTCTAAAAGTCTTCAATTTCCTCTTGTCCCTTTATTCTTCCCAGTAGAGACTGAAAAGACCTACAAGTCTAAAGGAATACTGAAAGACTGAGAAAGAGAAATTATGGTTTATTGCATCCATTTGCAACTCATATCAGTCTTTCCCCATTAACAAAATGCCATTTGCATGAGAAAAATGTTTACTCATCCCACACGTGTATAGAGGCTCTGAAGTTGTCCTTCCTCGTTGACTGGAAAGCCCATGGTAATCTCATCAAATTCCCTAAAGAATTCCTCTTCGTCAACCCAGAATTCTCCCTCTTGGATCTGTGAGAGCAGCTCTGAGGCCACTGCTGGATTTATCTGGCTCCATCCTTGACCACTGCACATAAGACAGAAGTTAACATTTAGTTCATTGCCCAGTGTTCTTCCACAACAATGTTCTATCAAATACCCTAAGGAGCAAGGCAATAACAAGAGGTGTCTTCATTTTATTGTCAAATACTTGTACTGAATATTTCTATATGCACATTACTAGACAGTAAGAGGGAGAATAGAAAGTATGAATCACTACATATAAAAAAAAGCAACTTAGAAACAACCCAACACCAGATTAGATCCAGCAGAATACTTCTAGATGCAACAGTTACTGTGCTTACAACAGTACAGTCCAAAGTGTGTGAGCAAAAGAAAGATTTTAGCAATTGTTAAAAACAGTGATGAAAAAAGTCAAACAAGCTGCACTCTGTGTGTTCAGAAAGAATTCTAATGCTGTGCCGTGAGCACCAAAACCCACTGTCTGTATGAAGCAGCTGGTTATCCCCAAAAATCTGCCAGCTGAATCATGATAAACCAAGAATTTAAACACCTCATTATTTAGGGCCTATTAAAAGCTAGTTACTTTCAACATTTTTGATTGTTTCACTACCCACAAAGAACAGTTCTGCACTTAAATCAAACAGGGCTCTAAGGCCATCCAAAGCAATGTCATTCTCTTGAAACTATAAGCAAATGGCAACTTACTGTTTGGCAAAGAAACTATGAGACCAAATGTAAAACTAAAACTCTGCCAAAGGCAAAACATATCAACTTAAGTCTCAATTTAACTTCTTAGCTCAGGGGAAAAAAAAAACCCACCCACCCTATTTCTCTCAATTGTTTATTAACATGATCCTATTGTTACCATATTTTAATGGTGAAAGCTTGCTCCTTGGTTCCAGAACTGCATGTTCTTTCATACAGTCTAAACACACTAACGCTTTTCAAAATAAGCCAGTAGGGTCTGTCCTTTGCCATACAAACTGCTAAACAGATTTCTGCATTTCCTTTAAAACAGATCTCTATACCTAACTCTATATCCTCTTTGTTCCAGCTTCTCCTACCCATACCGATCTATGGAAATGAGAACACGCAAGCAAAAAGAATTGGCCTCCTTCCTTGTGCTGTATTTTTTATACATAGTCCTTCACTTGTCTGCTGCAGCTGAGACAAGATCAAATGAGAAGAGTCCCGTAAAGCTGAATGACTACTTGTAAGTCACAAGCATCTTATAAGCAAAGATACTTTGAACAATTACAGAACAACAAAAAAGCACCTGAAAAATCTGAGACAGAAAATAGCCAACACCTCCTGTTTATCTCTACAACTGATGCATTGATAAACAAAATGAAAGCAAAAAAAAACCCCTAGATTATCATGACTAATAGATTAAAGTGACCAGCCTTCAAACCAACAAGCTGTGAACTCTCTGAAGGATTGCATACAAACTAAAGCCTTTCTCCTTCACTATGCAGTGCAGAATCACAGAATCTTAAG
>WBNH01006680.1:8995-21342 GCA_013401255.1 Urocolius indicus | reverse complement strand
TGCGGGGGTCTGCAGGGGCTGCGGCGGGCTGCGGGGGGCTGTGTGTGGGGTCTGGGTGCATCCAGGAATGTGTGTGTGTGTGTGCCCGTGTGGGGATGCGCGGTGGTGCAAAACCACGCCGATGCGTGTCCCTGTGCGCACACGGGCACGCGTGGAGAGGCGTGGGGAGGGGGCTGGAGGGGACGGGGGGGTGTGAACATATATGTGTGTGTGTGTCTTGTGTGCAGGAGTGAGCATAGATGTGCGTGTGGAGGGCGGGAGAGCAGGCTGGTTGTGTGTCCCTGTGTGTGCATGAGTGTGTCTGTGACCCTGTGCATGTGTGTGTGAGGCAGGAGTGCACACGAGTGTGTCTGTGACCCCCGTGCACACGTGAGGATGCATGAACATGCACAGAGGCATGTCTGTGTCTCACTCTGTGTGTGTGTGTGTGCGTGTGCATGCATGCTCACGTCTGTCCTTACCC
Organism: Urocolius indicus; assembly: GCA_013401255.1. Classification (NCBI taxonomy): domain Eukaryota; kingdom Metazoa; phylum Chordata; class Aves; order Coliiformes; family Coliidae; genus Urocolius; species Urocolius indicus. The sequence goes on along the minus strand of WBNH01006680.1, from coordinate 20,879 downwards.
ATGCATGCATGTGTGTGTGTGCCCTGTGTGTCCTTACCTGCACATGCCTCTGTGTGCATGTGCCCTCTGTGTACATGCACACATGCAATGAGTGTGTACATGCAGTTCTGCAGGTGGAGGGATGGGAAGGGCTGTCCTGTCCAGCAGGTCTGTGTCCCCCTTTCCCCTCCTGCCTCCAAAAGGCACGGGTGCCCTGGCATGGCTACACTAGGTGGGTGTCGTGGCATCCCATCCAGCCTGTGCTGCTGCAGCTCCTGACCCAGCCTGGAGATCTTCCTGGGAGAGGGATCCTGGCTACCTTGGGAAACTCCTGCCTGTGTCAGTGGTTTTTGGGGAGCTGCCTGCTCCATGGCTGGGCTGCCCCATGGCACAGCTCCTTTCTCCTCATCGTTCCCAGACTCTCTGACAGCTCTGGTGTCAGCCAAGGAGTCACAATGGGTTTGTTTAAGGCAGGCAGAGAGTGCTTAGGTTGGGCAGAACAGCTGCTCTTTGGCCACAAACCTGTTTTGCCTACAACCAGGGACACGCCTGGTGCTGGCTTATCTCTCTTGCAGCAGTGCCAGCACTGAAAAGCCCGATGAGATTCCACCTGGGACTTCCCATGCCCATGAGATGTCCCTGTGCCTCATGTTCTTGTGTCTTGAGTCCCAGGGTCTCTCCAGTGCCTGTTTCTGCACTCCTTGATGCTAACAGCTCTCCTCTCTGCCAGCTGCAGGTGACCAGGATGCTGCACCATGGGAGGCACTGGAGATCCATGTGCAAGGGGCTTGTCCTGGGGACCCTCCTGACAAGCTTCATGCTGCTGCTCTACTCCTACGCCATCCTCCCGCTGCAAGTCGGTGTGACAGAGTGAGTGTGGGGTCCCCACATGTTCCCCCTGGCAGCTTGGCCACCCTGCTTTGCAACTGAAACTCCCAACCAAAGGTGGTCCTGGGGCTTTTCAGGCTTTGGTGGCTTCACAGCAAGGTGTCCCCTTCCTACAGCCTCCTGCTGGAGAGTGCACCCTGACCCGTGGAGGGGGGAAGGCAAATCCCACCTCCTGAAGGGGGCTGCAGACACTCACTCCAGGCAGGACCCACTGGAAAATGGCAACCAGAGCTCAGCTCCTGAGTGGTGAAAGGGATGAGGAGGTACAGGACACCCCCTGCCTGCTGCAGCTTTGTGTCCCCTGGGGCAAGGAGAACATCACAGGAGATGTTCCCTGGCAGGCAGGAGCTGCAAGGAGAGCAGGGGCGGGTACTCAAGTGCTCTTTGTCATGGCCTTGTCCTTCAAGAGCAGCCAGAGCTCTGCCACGCAGAAACTCTCACCCACTTCCCAGCTCCCTGCCACCCCAGAAGCAGGGCTCTGCTCCTGCCCATCCCTCCTGGCAGTAAATTTATCTCTAAGCTTATTTATGAGATCTGCTGGCGGGTGTTTCACAAGCTCCCTGCCAACCTCTGCTGCTGGCTGAGATCCTTATCAAGGATCAGCTCTACAGCTTCATTAACGGTGTCCAAAGTCACTCGACACTGTGGTCTCTGTCCCCTGTGCCAGGCAGCTCAGGTGACACACAAGGTGTTCTGGTTGCTGCCTGAGGGCCTACAACCCATCTGTGGGGCCATGCACTGGAATTATTTCCCTCTTTACTGGGGTTCTGGATCCTCCTCAACACCTGTAAGGGGCTGAGAGCTTCCAGACCTCATCATCAGCTCTGTCCATGCAGTTACAGAGCTCGTCTCGATGCACATCTCAATGTCACCTGCACTGAGCCCCCCATGGCTGTGCCCATGGGGAGGGCTGGGGACCCTCTGCTCAGGCAGCATCAATGCTGTGGGGGCTGACCCCACAACAGCACATCCTTGATGGCTGGAGCTCTCCAGGGGGTGAATGAGCTTGGTTTGGAGCTGCAGCTGATGTCAGGGGGCTCATGGGGGTGGTGGCACCTGCCCAGCTCGCTGAGGGGCCCCTGCCTCCATCACCCTGTCCAGCACCCATCCCTGGGGCAAGCAGCCATCCACAGGTCCATCTCCTTCAGGAAGCAAAGTGGCCAAGCCTTCGTGGTGCTGAGCTGCCCTCGGCACGGTGTCGTGGAAACACTGAATGGTGGGGGCTGAAAGTAACCTCCAGAGCTCTTCCAGCCCCAGCCCCTGCTCAAGCAGGTTCCCCTGGCTCAGGGGGCACAGGAACGTGTCCAGGTGGGTTTGGAAACCTCCTGAGAAGGAGCCTCCACACCCTCCCTGGGCAGCCTGGGCCAGGGCTCCCTCACCTCAGCACCAAAGTGGTTTCTCCTAGTGTTGAAGTGGAACTGTTTGTGTTCCAGCCTGTGCCCATCACTGACCACCATGAAGTGTCACCCCATCCTCCTGACCCCCACCCTTTAAGTGCCTGGAAGTGTTACTAAGGTGCCGTCTCTTGTCCCCTCCAGGATCCCGGCTCCATCCTCCTGCTCCTCCCACGCAGCCAGCGGCAAAGCCCCAGCAGCAGCATCCACAGCGACCAACACCACGGGCATCCCCTCAGCACCGAGCTGCCTGCCCAAGCTCAACATCATGTTCATGAAGACACACAAGACAGCCAGCAGCACCATCCTCAACATCCTGTTCCGCTTCGGCGAGAAGCACGGCTTGAAGTTCGCTTTCCCCAACGGCCGCAACGACTTCTACTACCCATCGTTCTTCGATAGGCGGCAGGTGAGGCACTACCGACCCGGCTCCTGCTTCAACATCATCTGCAACCACATGCGCTTCCGCTTCCAGGAGGTGCGGTCGCTGCTGCCTCCCGACGCCGCCTTCATCACCGTGCTGCGGGACCCTGCCTACCTCTTCGAGTCTTCCTTCCACTACTTCGGCCCCATCATCCCTCTCACCTGGAAGCTGACGGGGGAGGATAAGTTGGCGCAGTTCCTCCGGGATCCTGGGCGCTATTATGATCCCAATGGGTTCAACGCTCACTACCTCCAAAACCTTCTCTTCTTCGATCTGGGCTATGACAACAGCCTGGATGCCGACAGCCCGCTGGTGGATGAGCACATCCGAGAGATCGACAGCCGCTTCCACCTCGTCATGTTGCTCGAGTACTTCGACGAGTCGCTGGTGCTGCTGAAGGAGCTGCTGTGCTGGCAGCTGGAGGACGTCCTCTACTTCAAGCTCAATGCCCGTAAAGGCTCCACCGTCTCCAAGTTGACCCCCGAGCTCTATGACAAAGCAACCGCCTGGAACCTCATCGATGCCAAGCTCTATCGCTATTTCAATGCCACCTTCTGGAGGAAAGTGGAGGCTTACGGGAGGGAGAGGATGGCCAAGGATGTGGCTGAGCTGCGACGGGAGAACGAGAGGATGAGGAGCATCTGCATCGATGGGGGCCACGCTGTGGATGCCAGCGCCATCCAGGAGTCCTCCATGCAGCCCTGGCAGCCGCTGGGGGAGAAGTCCATCCTTGGTTACAACTTGAAGAAGAAGATCAACAAGAAGCACCAGAAGCTGTGCCGCAAGATGCTGACGCCTGAAATCCAATACCTGACCGACCTGGGGGTCAACCTCTGGATCACCAAGCTCTGGAGCCGCGTGAGGGACTTCCTCAAGTGGTAGGGGAGGGCGGGCACCCCGCTGTCCCCCAGCAAACAACCAGGTGCTGTTCCTTTTTCCTACTCATGGTGTCTGTTGTTTGGACATGAGCAGAACGAGCTGGAGGCTCCAGCACCCGGGAACGGTTGGGGAGATGCTCCATCACCTTCTGGGCAAGGAGAGCAGAGCCTCTGCCTCCAGCTCTGCCTCCCAGGGCTCGAGGACTGGGGGCTTGGGAAGGATCCACTTCTTCCTTCCCCACGCAAAGGCTGGAGGAGGTGTTGGTGAAGCCTTGTCACAGCAGGAGCAGGACAGCCAGCAGCACATCGCCAGGGGACCAGCGTGGGCCCAGCAGTGGCAGAGGGTCCTCCTTGCCCAGGATGGGCAGAGCTGCTGGCAGCAAACCCAAACCTCGAGGGGCTCCTCACATCACCCTGTATCCCCTGAGGCCTGGTTTGGGGGCAGTGTGTCAAAGCCTGTGGCTGCAGCAAGAGCAGCACGTTCTCAGCCCACCCTCAGCCAGGGCAGACTGTGACCCTGAGCCACGTGGCGAATGGAAAAACCCACCCCAAAAGCCCCAGCACTGATCAACGGGCTCATGGTGCTCATGGGGTGAAGGGCATCCGGTGCAGCAGGTCCCCTCCCAGCCCCCATCGTCCCAGTTAGAGGGCCCCGTGGCCTCAGTCCCGAAGGCCCACGGGGTCTGGTGAGAGCTGGCATGGGGAGCAGGTGAGGAGCAAGGTCCAGAGGCCACCGTCCCAGTGATGCCAGCCCCTGGGCAAGGGGGTGCTGAGGATGGGGTCTGTTCCTCCCTTCCATGGGGGGGATCAGCCCCTGGGTGTCCCGGCCGGGCTGGATGACATTGGCAATGCCACGTCCTGCTGAGAGTGGCCCAGGCTGGGCTCAGAGGTGGCACCCGTGGCTGAGCCTCCCCCCAGTGCCTCTCCCCCCCAAAACCCAGCTCTGCTCCCTTTGTACAGAGGAGAAATAAAAAGCAATTCTACTTTTGTAAGAGAATGGCCCTTCCTGGCAGTTGTTGACAGTCTCCATCTGCCTCCTGCTTCTCCAGGCTGGGGGAGGGACTGAGACTTGTCTGTGGGGGCCACATCCTGCTCTGTCCCTGCAGCCCCTCAGGGTCCCAGCTCTGCTCTCCCCATCACTCCTGGGGGTGGGGAGCCTCGTGTGCCCCAGGGGCAGCCCTGAGGAATGGGACCCCCAGCATGAGTGAGGGGCCTGGATCTGTCCCCACTGTCCCTGCAGAGCGTGGGAAGGTGTGATGGTTCCACAGGGACACGGGGCCTGTGGCACAGCCATCACGGGTGACACGACTCACTTGTGCCACCAGGTCCCAGCTCTGCTGCTGGTGGGTGCACCCTCTTTTCAGAGGGGAGGCATTGGGATGGGTGTGAGCCCCCAGGGCCAGTCCAGAGTCACTGCTGGAGCCACCAGCTCAACTACACGTGGCACTGCCCAAGGACAGCAGGATGGGTGCTGGGGACACCCTCTCTGAGGTCCCTGGGTGAGGTGTCCTGCTGGGAGTAGGTGCCAAAGCCCACAGTGGCCATGGGTGGGGGTTTGGAGAAGCCCCTCCTGAGGCAGGAGGTTGGCTGCACAGCCCTCCTGGGATGACATCCCCATGTCCCTCTGTGTCCAAGCCACCAGGATGATCCAGGCAGAGAGGATTTGAGGCCATCTGAGGCAGGCAGGAGCCACTGACATGGGCACTTCAAGGACCAAACTGCTGCCCCTGACACCACTGCCTGTGGCCCTGAGGCTGCCTGGGGTGGGGAGCAGCAGCTCTGCCTTCCCTGGGGTGCAAAGAGGGGAAGGAAAGTCCTGCTGAAGTCCCCTGTCCCAGCAGCCTCCTCCTGCAGGCTCTTGTTCTCAAGAACATGCTGTGGGTCCAGGATGATGTGGTGGACCTGGGGATTGGGATGGTGCAAGGGGACCGTGGCTGAGTGGTGGGGTCAAAACTGTGGGGGTCCTGGGACTGTGCAGGACCATAAAGTAGGACCAGGAGCCCCAGTGGGACCAAGGCTGGGTGGTGAGACCAGACACCAGGGTTGGACCAGCACCAAAACTACACGGTGAGACCAGCACCGTGCATGGCACCAGGGCTAACTGGTGGCTGTAGGACCCACTCACTGGGACCTGGACCACATGCAAGACCAGCCTGGGAGGTGGGGCTGAGGCTGTGTGGTGGCACAGGGCCTGACCAATGGCTGCTCATCAGAGGATGGACCTGGGATGGGCTTGTAGGACCAACCCCACAGGTGGGGCTGCTGATGGTACAGCAAATCAAGCAAATCTCCAAAACCTGGCAGCACCAGAGGGCCTGATGGCACCCAGCCTGGTGTTTAAAGGCCCCTGCAGGAGCTGGGGCTGCTGCTTGCTGAGGATGGGGTTGTGTTGGTGCATGCTGCTGTGTGGGGCTGTGCTGGGAGTGGCAGGTGAGTGGGGCTGGGACCCTCTGGCTGCTCCTCAGGGAGTTGTAGTGAGGGAGGTGGGTGATGGCACCCATGTGTGAGTGCAAGAGGGTGGTAGGTGCCCATTAATTTTGCTTGGTGCTGCTTCCTGCTGCCCTTCTGGACCTGCTGGCTTGAGTCTTCTTGGTGGAGAGCAGACCTCCTAAAGCAACCCTGTGCTCTGGGGATGAGGGGCTGGAGTAAGGGGGCTTGCCAGGGGCTCCCAGTGCCCTCGGGTCCTAGCAGGTCTGTAAGGACCTGGTCTGCGTAGAGGGGATTAGAGCTACTGTTGGGGTTTGTGGCTGCTGACGACGGTCTCCCATCTCATCAGCAGCTCCTGGTCTGTCCCCAGCCTTGGTCAGGGTCATGGCACTGGGGAATGCTCCTGGTGCAGCCTGTCTGCTCCCAGCTGTGGCTGAGGACACCTCACCTCACCTTTTGGGAGGGCTGGGGAATGCACCCACCATCCCAGCACCTACAGTGGTCCCATGCTGGGGCATGGCCACTAAGGCCAAGAGAGGCCCTGGTTGGGCAAACTGGGGATGGAGAAGCACCTCAATGTGCTCAAACCTTGCTGTGTTCCTGGGTGCCCTCCCTTGTGCTGCTGCCACCTCCCCTCCACGAGTCCCAGGGACAGCTCAGAACCTGGATGTCCCCACTACCTGGGATGTGCTTAGCCACACTGTCAAAGCCCTCTCCTTGCTGCAGGGACCACCATGGCTCCAGCAGCTTCTGACTCCTCTGGTCACACGGTGGTGGCTCCAGTGGTGCCCTCAGGCATGGGGACAAGGGCTGTGGCCTCAGGGTTTGCTCCTGCCACCACATCTGCTGGGACTCATGCTCACCCCCACTCAGAGGAGCCCATCATGAACTTTACCTTGAGGCTCCTGGATGGTGAGTACCCCGAGCCTTGTGTTGAGCACGAACTTTGGGGGATGAGACCACAGGATGGGTCCAGCCAAGACCTCTGGGCTTCACCAGCAGCACCCAGTGCTCAGCTCCCTCCTGCTTGGCCTCAGCCCTTGGGGCCACCAAGAGAAGGTGGCCATCCCGGCAGAACTTCCCCTCCCAGGCTGGTGGGGCGTGCTGGGCTTTGAACAGTGGTGCTTTGAGATGTTCCCAAGCCCCTGCTCGATACCACGGTTGGCTCTGGGGAGTCAGCTGCCTCTTGTTGTTCCATGGGGGTGACCAGCAAGGTGCTGTAGCTTTGGAGAGCAAGCAGGGAAGCCAGGCTGGGGTAAGACAGCCAGGACAGCTCTTGGCTTCCAGGGATGCAGAGTGGGCTCTGAAACTGGGAAGGCAGCTGCCTTGCAGGGGTGAATGCCAAGGTCTGGGACGTGTCCATGTGCTGGTGTGTGGTGGCACAGGCTGGGGGATGCCACGCTGAACTCACCCTCCCTTCCTCAGGGGACCTCAGTGCCCCAAAGAAGCTGCTGGTGCTCAGCCCTGGCTCTGCCATGCACCTGGAGGCCACGGTCCACTTCACTGCCAGCATGTCGCTGCAGATCCGTGTGCAGCAGTGCTACGGGACCCGCTCAGCGCAGCAGGGACCCCCCAGCAGGGTCTTCATGGTAGTGAACAGCAATGGGTGAGTGCCTGTGGGGTGGGGGAGCTGGAGGCCACTGCTCCAGGCAGCTTGGGCTCCTGTAAGGTGACCTGATGGAGAGGGATGGCGTGAAAATGTCCCCCCTCCATGTGCTCTCCTGCTTCAGGTGTCTGCACGGGCAGGAGCTGGTGAGTGTGTCTGTGGAACACGGCAGAGCCGCATCCAGCCTGCGGCTCACCCTGCTGGCCCCTGTGCTGGAGGCTGAGCCTGAGGAGCAGGAGGTAAGGCTGGGAGATGCCCTTGGTGAGGGGAACATGCTGCTTTCCCCCTGGGGTAGCCCCAAGCTGCGCTGCTGGGTGAGAGGAGAGCAGGGTGGCAGTACCCAGCCTGAGCCGCTGTCTGGGCAGGTCTCTGTGCGCTGCCTGCTGACTGCCTGGGGCCCCTCCAGCACCAGCTCCTGCTTCTACAGCCAAGCCACAGCCAGGTAAGCTCAGCCCTGGCTCAACCTCACTGATGGTGCTTCAGTTCCTCAGCACGTGGGGGGTGCTTTGGGAGCTGAAGCCAACTGGGCAAGGTGACCCACTGAGGGGATCCAGCCACCCCAGCGCGGTCTGGGTGCCATTCCTCTGGCAGCAAGGTGGCATCAGCACAGCCTCCCCACTTCATCTGCACCTGGAGGGGATTGGAAGTGCTTGGGGTCCCCTGGGGGACATCTCCTCTGGAGTGGCAAAGACCTGCAGGGCTGGAGTGGTGGTGCATGTCCAGGGATGGACAATGATGCTGGGGAAGGCGCTGGAGCACAAGGGTGCTGGGGAGGGGCTGAGGGAATGGGGGTGTTGAGCCTGGAGAAGAGGAGGCTGAGGGGAGACAGGAGCCCTCTCTGACACTNGGCTGAGGTGCTGAGGGCTGTGGGTCAGTGGAGGGCTGGGCAGGGAGAGGGGAGGGCTGGGACTCCAGGAGCTTAAAGGGCTTTGTCAACCAACATGATTTGATGACCTGTTGGCCTGGCACCATCTGGGTCTCTGAGAGGAGACTGGTGACCCCAGACCCCTCCCCACCAGCTCTGTCCTCTCCTCCCAGCTGGCACAATGCAGAAGACCCTTCCCAGAGTGACCTGTGCCACTGCTGTAACACCAGCTGCCCCCCTGCTGACACCCTCCTTAGCAAACTGCCAGGTACAGGGGCCAGCCATGGGCTGGGGGGAGCTTGTGGGGCTGGGACAGGCTCTCTAGGCTGTGTCCTCCTGCAGGCTTCCCAGGGGAGGGGACACCCCACTGGGAGACAGCTGGATCGCTGCTGCTGCGGAAGGAGAAGCTGCCGTGGTATGAAGGTGAGTGGCCAACCCCCAACATCACCCCATCCCCAAATCCCCGGTGCCAAAGCCAACCCTGACCCTCCCGTTTCGGGGTGTCTCTTGCTGCCCTCCCCAGCTCCGTGCCGCACGCTGAAGAGGCTCCTGCTGGCCGGGCTGGCTCTGCTGGCCACTGCCCTGCTGCTGGCTGCCCTGCTCGGGGGCTCGCTGGCGCTGGCCTGGGCTACCTGGCGCCTGGGTGGGCAGCGGCGGGGGCACAGGCAGCCGGATCCCTTCCAGGCTGAGCTGCAGAGCGTGGTGAGGACCCTGGGTCCCAGGCTGGGGGGCAAAGGGGGCCCGTCCCCACGCAGCCTGGCGCAGAGCTCGGCCTGAGCACCCCCTCCTCCCCCAGTAAAAGGTTCTGTTCTCTACAGCCTCTGCTGCTGGTGCAGTGTGGGTGTTGCTGGGGGCACAGCTCATGGGGGTACCTCCTTGGCTTCCAAGTGTGGGGGCACGTCCCCAATGCCTGTGGGGCTGCAGAGCTTGGATGTGGTGGCAGCTCTGTGTGATCTCCATCACTGCCAGACTCAGGGGATGGCTTCCAGAGAGGAGCTGTGTGGGGGGCGGGGAGGGGTGAGCAGGGCTGCTCTGGGTCAGGAGGGGTGATTCCCCTAGGGGCTGGGACCCCAAGAAAGGACACAACCATGGGTCCCTGTCAGACCAGCATCTCCCCCCTGCCCAGCACAGGGGCAGGTTTGAAATAGTTTATTAGGACCAGGCGTGGGACAGGGTTGGCCACTCTGAGGCCAACAGTAGAGCAAAGGGTTCACAGTAGATGGGTCACAGCACCCTAAAACCAGCAGCGTGCCTCAGTTTCCCCAGCCTGGGGGTGCTCAGTGAGGGGCTGGGGGCTCTCCTGGGGGCCCATAGAGCTTGCGGAGACTGGAGTCCATCAAGAAATCCACAGTCCTGGGGCAGGAGCAGGGAGAGGGGGTCAGTGGGGCCCAGGGGGGCTGCCTGGGGTACAGTGACTGGCTCTGACAAGCGGAGAGTGGCTGAAGCTCTCCCTAATCCCCCCAGGACCCCCATCCCCCATGATGTCAGCCAAGCTCCAGCACTACCCAAACCAGGCTTAGAGCAGCCTCACCCCGCTAATCCCAGCTCAGCCCCCAGATCATCCCCCTCCCTGCAGGGCTGCGTCCCGGCTGCACCCCGGCAAAGCCCCTGGGAGGCTGTGGGGGCCATTCCCCTCCCCTTCCACCCAACCCTGAGCCCACCCAGATCCCTGGGGAGAAGCACTCCAGGCCTCTGGCTGGGGTGGGGGCACCCCCTCGTCCCATGGGGTTATTTGCCCCCCCCTCAACCCCGTTACCTGTCGATGGGAGTGATGATGAGGGGGATGGCCGCCAGCCCCAGGGCCGTGGTGGTCCAGCGGCGCAGGGGCAGGGGCCAGCGGGTGAGGGTACCCAGCAGGGCCAGCGAGGCGGCGCACAAGCGGTTGATGGTGAAGCCGGGGATCACCACGGAGGCCAAGCTCTGCCAGACAAAGGTGTCCACCACGGCCACCCCCACACGTGTGGCCTGTGCAGGGTCCTGGGCGTGAGCCTGGGGGGGATGGGATGGGGGACAGGGAGGTCAGCTGGGGATGCTGCTTGGGGGGTGAGGAGGCAGGGCTGAGGGGACACTCACGGTGGCAGCTTTGCGGCCCTTGTCGATGGCGTCGGCTGTCACGTAGGCGCTGGCCACGCCGTAGCTGGCCCACACCACCTGCACCGGCACCACGGGCCGGAACGACTCACCCACCTCATTGGCATAACCTGTGTGGGGAGGTGAGGGGTCAGTGACTGGCCCTGGCCCGTGTGTGTGTCCCCTGTGCCACCAGGAGCAGCGAGGGCTGGCAGCGGCCGTGGCTCCTGCTTGCTCAGCTTGGACCCCCTGTGCTGGCCGGGACTGGTGAGGAGCAGGGACTGGTGTCCGTGACTGGTACCCGCTGCCTGTGCCCACTCACAGTAACTGGTCCTGGTACCCTGTCAGTGCCTGTGCTGGTGGTAACCGGTACCCGGTGTGAGTGCACAAGGATAAGTGTCAGTGTCGGTAGCTGGTGCAGTACCGGCTGTTAGTGCCCTGTGTCTGTGCTCAGTACCCGGTACAGGGCCTGTGTCTGTGCCCGGTACACGGTGTGGTACTTGTGCTGGCACTCAGTACGCGCTGTGGTGCCCGTGCCGGCGCTCGGTACGCGGTGCCCGGTACGCAGTGTAGTGCCCGGGTTGGTGCCTGTGTCGGCGCTCGGTACCCGGTACGCGTTGTCGTGCCCGGTGCCTGTGTCGGTGCCCGGTACGCGGTTCGGTGCCCGGTGCCTGTGCTTGGTAAGCGGTGCGGTGCCCGGCGCCCGTGCGGCGATTGATACGCGGCGTGGTGCCCGTGCCGGCGCTCGGTACCCGGTGTAGTGCCCGGTGCCCGTGATTGGTACGCGCTACGCGTTGCGGTGCCTGTGCCGGTGCATGGTAAGCGGTGCGGTGCCCGGTACGCGGCGCGGTGCCCGTGCGGCGCTCGGTACCCGGTGCAGTGCCCGGTGCCCGTGCCGGCGATTGGTACGCGGTGCGGTGCCCGGGTCGGTGCCCGGTGCCCGTGCCGGCGCTCGGTACGCGGTGCGGTGCCCGGCACCCGCCGCGGTGCCCGTGCGGCGCTCGGGACCCGGTGCAGTGCCCGGGTCGGTGCCCGGTGCCCGTACCAGCGCTCGGTACACGGTGCCCGGTACGCACTGTAGTGCCTGGGTCGGTGCCCGTGCCGGCGCTCGGTACCCGGTATGCGGCGCGGTGCCCTGTGCCGGTGCCGGCGCTCGGTACGCGGTGCAGTGCCCGGGTCGGTGCCCGGTGCCCGTGCCGGCGCTCAGTATAGGGGTCACGCTCAGCCTCCCCCATGGCGCGCGCGCGCGCTCCCGCCGCCCCGCGAGCCCTCTCGGCCCCGCCCACCGCGGCGCTGACGTCACCGAGCCACGCCCCCTCCCCCGGCGCGCGCCGCCGCAGGGCGGGAAAAGGG